>PVJS01015077.1:0-39401 GCA_004027185.1 Glis glis | reverse complement strand
GCCTGGGCGGGGCGAGCGGTTTTGGCGGCGGAGCCGGATGCGGGCGGCGCCGCGGCCGCCGCGGCCCTAGGGATGGGCGGAGCCCCGGCCGCTTGTGCTGGGGGCCGCGGCTGCCCAAGCCCGAGACCGAGCTGCCTCCTCTGCTCCGGCGCGTCGCTCCCTCCCAGGGCGGCGGTATGCTGGGGAAAGGGGTAGTCGGCGGCGGCGGCGGCACCAAGGCGCCGAAGCCGTCCTTCGTGTCGTACGTGCGCCCGGAGGTGAGAGGCGCCGCGCGGCGCGGGTGGGGTGGAGCGGCCGGAGCCCTCAGCCGCGGCGGGACGGCGCTTCCTGCGGTGTGCGGGGCGGGCGAGGCCGCGGGCGCGCTGGGCCTCCCACGGCCGGGCCGGCAGGTGCGGCGCGCAGGGCCGGCTCGCGGGCGACCGCCGAAGGCCCGGCGGGAAGGTGCTGCGGCCCGGCCGGCCCCGCGTTAGCGCCGCGGGCGCCGAGGCTGTGGGCGCCGCCGGGAGGAAGGCTGCGTGGTCGCCACCCGCGGGTCCCCGCCCCGCGCCGCTGCCGGCGGGTCTGCCCTGCCTGCCCCGCCTGCCCCGGACCTCCGCAGTCCCCCGGGCTCGCGGGTCGCTGGATGCCGCTGGCGGGATACCGCGCACCGCCTCCCGCCCCTCATCAGCGCTGCTCTGCGGGGAGAATGGGGCGGCCCTGGCCGCTGCCAGCCTCTGCCGGTCCCTTGTGAATTCCCCCCGTCGTTTCTTTCCCCTTTCATCCCACCCCTTCTTGTTGTCCCTCTGTAGTGTTACTGTCAAGAAGTTCATTTACTCATTCATAAAATACTTTCTTAGCTCCTACTATGTGCCAGGCACTTGTGGTATACATCAGTAAACAGAACAAAGCTCTCTGGGAGCTTGTATGAAGGAGAGAGAAGAAACTGAGTACATAGATACCGTTTGTAAGTAAATTATATGGTGTATTAGAAGATAAGTATGGGAAAGGAAAGGCACATCCTTTTCATCCTTGCAAAGGTGGCGTTTGAGCCAAGACTTGAAGGATCTGGGGGGAAGAGTGGTCCGGGTAGGGGGGCCTGGCTAGCCTTGGTGAAGGCCCTGTAGCTGGAGTGTGTTTGCAGGCTTGGATGAGCACCAAGAAAGCCAGAATTGCAGAGGCCAAAGGGAGAGGCAAAGATTAGACAGGTCAGAGTGTAGCCCATGCTAAGGGCTTTTGGGGCAATAACTTTTATTCAGTGCCTAATTGGATACCCTCTCATTTTGGATTTATTCTGTCTTTCTCTCTAGCACTTTAATTAGCAACATTCAGAACTACAAAATTCATTGTTTCCTGATGTCTTCCCACTTTGCACCTCTGTAAGGGAGAGATGGGCTGGGGATGAGATCTTAATCAGGCTGCTTCTGCAAGACCACCTGGGGCCTGTAGCCTTTGCATATGAATTTCAATTCAAGATGAGTGTTTTCTCCAGTGGAGAGTACTTTTGAAATGGGTCCTATTTTTAGTTCTAATTTTCAAATAACCACTTCCTCTGTTAGCACTTGATATGGAGTCAGGGTCATCTTAAATTTTCAGTAGGCTTCCCTTGTAGTATCACATGTAAATAATATGGTCAGTTTCTCTCGTGTGTGTATGTGTGTGTGTGCGTGTTTGTTTTGCTGGGGATCAAACCCAGGGACATTCTACCTCTGAGCTACACTCCCCAGCCCTTTTTATTTTTTATTTTTGTTTTGAAACAGGGTCTCACTAAGTTGCTGGGGCTGGCTTCGAACCTGCAATTCTCCTGTCTCAGCCTCCCAAGTACTGTGATTACAGGACGCCTGTCTTCATTTTCTCTTTGCGTCTCTTTTTGATAAGGCCCTGTTTAAAAGACAAGTGATCTTTAACCTTTCCTTTTCAGTGAGATTAAATTTACAAGTGGAATGTCTTCTGAAATGTGGCCTGAGTTAAAAAATGTTCACTTCCTCACCAAATGAATGTGTTGTAATTAAACATGTTTTCACTTTTTGCCCTCAGTGCTTAATATATTTATTTTGAGGGGTAATTAGGGAAGGGGAGTGGTTCAGCCCCAAAATAAGCCTGAGTGGTCACATTTTTCAGATCCTAATAGTTGGGATTTTTTTTTTCAGTACTGGGGATTGAACCCAAGAACATTCTGTGAGCTACACCCCCAGCCCTATTTACTTTTTATCTAGAAATGGGGTCTTGCTAAGTTGCCAAGGGTCTCGCTAAGTTGCGTATTCTGGCTTCAAGCCTGTGATCCTCCTGCCTCAGCCTCCCAAGTACTGGGATTACTGATGTGTGCCACATGCCTAGCTGGCAGTTTTGTTTTCTTGCATTAAGATAATACCATGGTAGGCAGGTTTGGTGGCACACGCCTGTAATCCCAGCACTTGGGGGGCTGAGATAGGAGGATTGCAGGTTCGAGGATAGACTCAGCAAATAGACTCTCATCAACCTAGCAAGACCCTGTTTCAAAATAAAAATAGAATAGGGCTGGGGCGTAGCTCAGAGGTAGAATGCCCCTGGGTTCCAATCCCAGTGCCAAAAAATGACACTCCTCCCCCCAAACCATAATACTGTGCAGATGTTGTGCTTTGTTGTAGTCTGATTATAAAACTTTTGTAATACGATAAGGCTCTCACCTAAATTGTAGGTGATTTTTTAAAAAAACATAATGGTAGGAAGCCATGGTGGCGCACCCCTGTAATTCCAGTACTTGGGAGGCTGAGACAGGAGGATCGCAGGTTCGAGGACAGCCTCAGCCAGTAGGGAGACTCTCATCAACCAATCAAGGCCCCGTTTCAAAATAAAAACAAAAATATAGGGCTGGGGGTATAGCACGGAGGTAGAATGCCCCTGGGTTCAATTCTCAAATCCCCAGTACCACACACACACACAAAAGATAAGGGTAGGAGGAGGTGAGAAAGCAATTGATCTTTAAGTATATAGCTTTGCAAGACTTCACATTATGGGAAATGCACGGGAACAGCAGTGAGGCATTGCCTGTGTGTCTCAGAGCTCTGAGTCTGTGAGTCCCGTTGGGCTCACCCAGTGGGAAGAGTCCCTCAGGACACTTTTCAGGACTGTCATCCACTATTTCTACTCTCCTTTCCATCATATTGCCTTCATCTTTACTGCCTTTAGTGTATGTCTTGCTATCACTTCTTTTTTGTGCAACTTTTGCTAGCTGGGAAATCTCAGTTTCTCAGATTTTTTTTTTTTTTTTGTGGGTAGATGACAAAGCTGCCAGAACAACCTTTACGCCTTACGATGTAATGTCTATACCTGGGAATAAGCTTATTTTTGGCTGATCAGATCCTGGAAGGTTCAACAGCAGCAGCCTTCAGTATGCCAGAGAGTCTATCAGGAGTCAGCACTTTGTGTTAAAAACAGAAATGCTTAACTGGATAACATATTTGAGAACACAGTGTTGTTAAACAAAATTGGCATATTTTTTCTTATGATTAGAAAAGACTGGTCTTTGATAATCTAAAATGAGGGATAATAGTTAACTACAACTTTTTTTTTTTCCCTTTGGTACTGGGGATTGAACCCAAGGGCATTCTACCTAAATTAGTGAATGTGATAGCTAAAATCCTGAACTATAATTTAGGAACTTTGGTCATGTTCCGTAAACTGCTTAGAGGGTTACTAGTAAGTGGGAAGATGATGGTGCTAAAAGTGGTGGACAGGAGGGAGAAATCTGAGGCCATATTGGTCTTTGATAGCTGGTACCTAAAAAACATATTAGCACCCCCATTCTAGCTCATCCCCAAGCATGAGGTACAAAGGATGTTGGTTCCGTGCGTGCAGGGGAACTTCTGGGTGTGGAGCTGTGCTCCAGGGTGGGATCTGGTTATAGTTTGGGTACCAGATCTAACCTTCATGTTAAAATAAAACACCTGAGCTGGGCTTGGTGGTGCACGCTTGTAATCCCAGTACTTGGGAGGCTGAGACTAGAGGATCTGGGTTCGTGGCCAGCCTCAGCTACTTAGTGAGGCCCTGTTTCAAAATAAAGAATAAAAAATAGGGCTGGGGTGTAGCTCAGAGATAGAATGCCCCTGGGTTCAATCCCCAGTACCGCAAAAAAAAAGAAACATCTGTTTGAATTATTATTATATTAGAGGCTATAAGTGTTCATTATAGAAAATAGGATAAAGATGATAAAAAATTTTAAGTAAAAATTACAAAGTTATTAACAACTTGTAATGTTTCCTATCAGATATATATGTAGGTATATGAATATGTGTTTTAACAAAATGGAATTAGTATTGCCAGTCACACTATTTCATAATCTGCCTTTTTCAACAAAAATATATATTTTAAACATCTTTTCATGTCAGTTGTTAAGCTACAACATCATTTTAAATTAGACACCTCTGCCAAGCTTGGTGTGCACACCTATAATCTCAGCTACTTGGAAGGCTAAGGCAGGAGGATTGCAGGTTTCAGGCTAGTCTGGGCAACTTAGCAAGACCCTGTCTCAAAATAAAAAGGGCTGGGTAGGAATGTAGCTTGATGGTTAAGTATCCCTGGGTTCAATCCCCAGTTCAGGAAAAAAAAAAAAAATTAAACCCTTCTTCCTCAACAGAAACACACAATATGATGGAGAGGTTAGGTAGCACAAAGGGCCAAAGTAGCTTCAGATGGTTTTCTTTTTTTGGGGGGGGCAAGGTACTGGGGATTGAACCCAGAGTGTTTTACTTCCAAGCTATATCCTCAGCCCTATTTTTTATTATTATTATTATTATTATTATTATTATGAAACAGAGTGTTGCTAAATTGCTGAGGGTCTTGCTAAGTTGCTGGGACTGACCTTGAACCTGTGATCTTCCTGACTCGGCCTTCCAAGCACTGGAATTACAGGGATGTGCTACCACACCCTGCTGCTTCAAATGGTTTTCTACTAAGAAACCTCTGATGCTGAATGAATTCTGATTCTTTCAGATTAGTTCTTTGCTCAGTTACCTTGAATTTTTTTTTCTTTTCTGTTTTTCGTACTGGGGATTGAACCCAGGGGCATTCTACCTCTGAGCTATACCCCCAGCTCTTTTAATTTTTTTTTTTTTGAAACAGGGTCTCGCTAGTTTGCTGAGAGTCTCACTACTTGCTGAGGCTGTCCTCCAACCTAAGATCCTCCTGTCTCAACCTCTCAAGTACTGGGATTACAAGCGTGTGCCAACATACCTGGCGTACCTTGAAATTTTAAAAACTGGTTTGGCATTTTATAATGAACAGAAATGCTTAGTAATTATATCCTGAAGTTTGCACATAAAGGACAATTTGGTGGTACTAAGAGAAAGTTCTAATTTGATAAGAATTCATTCCATTGTGATAGGGAGTTAAATAAAAGCCTCAGGGTGCTTGTGTGTTCTTTAAAACTGACTTGGAAAAATTTAGCATTCAAAGTGCTGTTATACTTGTGCCCGTTTTTGTGTGACATTCCAAATATTGTTAAAATATATTTTCTAATAGAGGTTAGGTCAATGTTTGGTTTGAATGTACTAGTAATAGTTATCAATGACTTATTTTGTGGATTTTTAAATTTAAAAGATTTTTTTTTTTGCGGTACTGGGGATTGAACCCAGGGTCATTCTACCTCCAAGCTACACCCCCAGCCCTATTTTTTATTCTTTATTTTGAAACAGGGTCTCACTAAGTTGCAGAGGGCCTTAGTAAGTAGCTGAGGTTGTACTCAAACCTGTGATCCTCCTGTCTCAGCCTCCCAAATATTACAAGGGTGTGCCACCACGCCCAACTGGAAGATATTTTAAAGATAAAATCTGCTCTACCTCTGTATTCTGCCTGCATTATATAGATGTGGAAACTGAGGCCTTGCAAGTGCAGCTAAACCAGACCCACAGGAAAAAAAGTTTTATATAGAATGGGAAGAAAAGGCAAGAAGGGATATGAAGATTGAGAAGGGCTAAAAAAAATAAAAAATTGTGTGTGTGTGTTTGTAAGAGCCAATTTCCCGCCACATTTATTTATTTTGTGTGTGTAGTACTGGGGATTGAACCCAGAGGCATTCTACCTTCGAGCTACACCCCCCAGCCCGATTTTATTTCTTATTTTGAAACAGGGTCTCTCTAGGTTGATGAGTCTCACTACTTGTGGAGGCTGCCCTTGAACCTGTGATCCTCCAGTCTCAGCCTCCCAAGTACAGGGATTATAGGCATGTGCCACCACGCCCGGCTTTCCCCACATTTATCCCTCCTGGGAAAAGAATGCATTCTATTGCACAGCCCTCATTTAAGGCCTTTTCTTTTGGTGGGGAGAAGTGAACTTGTAATCTTGTTTTCTTCCCAGAGATATAACTGTGGGTATATACAAAAGAAGCAGATAATTCCTAATATTTATTGGGCACATCTGTGTCCCAGGACCATACTTATTTCATCCTTTCAACAATCTCATGAAATGGATACTATTATTATCCCCTTTTTTGTTTTTAGATGTGGAAACAGAGAAGTTAAGTACCTTGTTCAAGATCTTAACTAGCAGGGCTGGGATGTAGTTCAGTGGTAGAGCACTTGCCTAGCAGGCATAACCCTCTGGATTCAATCCCCAGTGCCCTAAAGATAAAACAGAACAAATCACTGCTCAAGGGTTGGTGTCAGGTTTAAAAGTCGACCTCCAGGGCCCATTCTTTTATCTTTGTTCTTATGAATGGAAACCTTCAAACGTGACCTTTGTACACTAGAGTGCTTTCTCAGTGGTGTTTTCTAGTAGCAGTTTCTTTCTTTTGCTAGATGATCAGCCTGGTGATTGCTGAGCAGGTACAGGGACCTCTTGGCTATCTAGAGGCAGTATTTTTCAAAGATGCAATTGATTAGTTTAATAGATGTTTACTTAGCACATAGTATATACCAGCCATGATTCTAGGTATTGAGTGGGGATATACCAATCTATAAAACAGATCAAATTATTGAGAGGATTTTTTCCTGGGTCACTTTCTATGTTAACTTTGGTGAATAGCTGATAAGAAGATGACAACAAGAAAATACTGGCTTATCCTAAAACAGGCTAAAGCAAACATCCTAAAGCAAAGTATAGATACATTGCCCTTTTTGTGTGTGTGTACTGGGGATTTAACCCAGGGGCGCTCTACCTCTGAGCTACACGCCCTATTTTGTTTTTTACTTTGAAACAGGGTCTCACTAAGTTGCTGAGGGCCTTGCTGAATTGCTGAGTCTGGCTTTGAACCTGCAATCCTCTTGCCTCAACCTCCCAAGTACTAGGATTATAGGTGTGCAACACCATGCCCGGAACTTTTTTTTGGTACTGGGGATTGAACCTAGAGGCATTCTATCCCTGAGCTATACATCCCAGCCCTTTTTATTTTTATTTTTTATTTTTTTAATTTATTTTTTTGGTGGTACCAGGGATTGAACCCAGCATTTTACCTCCGGGCTACACCCCCAGCCCTAATTTTTTATTCTTTATTTTGAAACAGGGTCTCACTAAGTTGTGGAGGGCCTCACTAAGTAGCTGAGGCTGGCCACGAACCCAGATCCTCTGGTCTCAGCCTCCCAAGTACTGGGATTACAAGCGTGCACCACCACGCCCGGCTATCCCAGCTCTTTTTAAATTTTTGTTTTGAAACAGCGTGTTGCTAGATTGCTGAGAGTCTTACTAAGTTGCTGAGTCTGTCCTCGAACCTGCGATCTTCCGGTCTCAGCCTCCCAAGTACTGGGATTACAGGTGTGCACCACCACCCCCGGCTGCCACTCCAACTAATTTTTTTTTCTTGCGGTACTGGGGATTGAACTCAGGGGCATTCTATCTCCAAGCTACACCCCCAGCCCTATTCCTCCAGCCCTATTTTTTATTCTTTATTTTTGAAACAGGGTCTCACTAAGTTATGGAGGGCCTCACTAAGTAACTGAGGGTGGCTGCGAACCTGTATCTTCCTGTCTCAGCCTCCCAAATATTGGGATTACAAGCGTGAGCCACCATGCCCGGCATCCAACTAATTTTTTAATGGTGGAATTTCTCTTTGAGGTTGGAGGTCATTGATAGTCCTTTAACAGGCCAACAAAGGACATTAAAAGTTCTTCCTAAAATAATCACTTTCTTAGCTGTGGCTTTAGCCTGATGATCTGTCCAAAGCTTCCGCTTTTTCTCTCCTGCATGTGCTTCCTGTGGCATCTCCCTGGGCCAGATCCAGCACCACACAACTTCTGCAGATGGAGCATTAGAAAGCGTCATGAGGCTCTGCTAAGCAACGTTTCCTGCAGCTTGATTAAACAGCTGTCACGTTTAGCCTTAATCTTAGAGCCAGATACTCCTCTGTACCCTAATTCCATCTCCAGTGTTATAATCAGGACAACTGGGGCTGTGGCTGTGGCCTCAGTGTTCAAGTACTTGCCTAGCATGTGCAAGATCATGGGTTTCATCTTTAGCGTGCACACACACACACAAAACAATACTACTGTCAGAATCTTAGATGATTTACTTAGAAGTTTAAAATTCTAGATCTTTCTTTGAATATCCTCAGCAGGATATTGGATATTCTTGGAATACTTCCACATGAAACCATGCTATGTGACAGTGTGCTTTGGAGAGAATCTGATTTTCAGGGGCCAAAAATCTTTTTTATTACTGTAAAAAAATGTATATCTTATTATGATAAAGTCAGTGTAATAAAGTTGCTGTTTGGATGTTAGAAAAATAAAATAACCTTTAATTATGGTACCAAAGCAGTGATTTTATTTTTTGGTATGCCCAGGCTATGTCCATGCGTGTGTATCTCATGTGGTTGCACTCATAATACGTGTAAAAATTTATAGCCTGCATGCAGTTGTCATTTCTGAAGACGGTACTGCTGGTCCATGTCGGTAGAACATGTACTTTGAGTTGTTTTAACAGCAGGGAACCACCCTCAGTTTCTCATCAGTGGGTTTGTAGCCTTTGACAGGAGAACACGCAAGTTCAGAAAAAGGCTGAAGCCAGGCCGGGCGTGGTGGCGCACGCTTGTAATCCCAGTACTTTGGGATCCGGGTTCGTGGCCAGCCTCAGCGCTCTCTCTCTCTCTCTCTCTCTCTCTCTCTATCTCTCTGCCTGTCTCTCTCTCTCTCTCTACCTAGTGAGGCCCTCCGCAACTTTGTGAGACCCGATTTCAAAATAAAGTATAAAAAATAGGACCGGGGGTGTAGCGTGGAAGTAGAACGCCCCTGGGTTCAATCCCCGGTACCGCAAAAAAAAAAAAAAAAAAAGGCTGAAGCCAAGTCCCTGTCTTTGTTATGCCCATGATAGCTACCTGTAGAGACTTTTGTGAAGCTCAACAAATAGCAGATGTAGCTGTTCTGGATAGATGGAGTTTTGATCAAACATACATTTAGCCACATTGATAAATCAAAGTTATTTTATTTTTGTACTGGGGGTTGAACCCAGAGGCATTTTACCTGCAAGCTTTACCCCCTGCCTGATTTTTTATTTCTTATTTGGAAACAGGGTCACGCTAGGTTGCTGAGAGCCTTGCTAAGTTGCTGAGGCTGGCTTTGAACCCATGATCCTCCTGTCTCAGCCTCCCAAGTACTGGGATTACAAGCGTGCGTCACTACGCCCAGCTCAAAGTTTTTTTAGCCTAACACCCTGTGTTTACTCTCACTTACGTTTGGTTTTATGGTGAATGAGAGCCATATAAAAATGTTTTCTAAGTCTTCAGAAGGAATCATTTAAAACAAACCTCTTGAGATAAATGAGAAACATTAAATTGAGATAATTTTTTTAACCTCTACTGTTGCTTTGAGAGGAAGATGAAGGAAATTAAAAGTGGAGAGGGATTCTAGGAGGGAGTAAAGCTGTCAGAGAGATGGAAAGACGCCAGGACCTCACCCTTTCCTTTATGTCCCTCTCTCCACCTTGTAGAGGTATGTGAAAACTTGAGGAAAGCAAAAACTTGTCAGTAGCTCTTCATACTAGCTAGGGTAAGGCCAGTTCCTTTAAGCTTTGGTGGTTTTCTACCTAAAAAATAGAAAAAAAATGCTCATCTTTTTTTTTTTTTTTTTTTTTTTTTTGCAGTACCGGGGATTGAACCCAGAGGCATTCTACCACCGGGCTATACCCCCAGCCCTATTTTTTCATTCTTTATTTTGAAACAGGGTCTCACTAAGTTGCGGAGGGCGTCACTAAGTAGCTGAGGCTGGCCAGGAACCCGGATCCTCTGGTCTCAGCCTCCCAAATACTGGGATTATAAGCGTGCACCACCACGCCCAGCTAAAATATGCTCATCTTTTATGATAATTATGTATGAACATTCTGTAGGGCGGGATGTGGCAGTGGTAGAGTGTTTGCCTAGCATGCATAAGGCCCTGGGTTCCACCCTCAGCACTGCAAATTAAAAACAAAATAACCAAAACATTTACGAATATTAACTGTGATTACACATGTGAAGTTAGTAAGCCTCCAATAGAAGCGGACACTATTACTATTATTCAAAAGTTGGTCAGAACCACTGAGATGGTTTCATTAAGTTGCTTAATCATTAGAGTACAGAAATCTTTCCCAGATAAGGTATTAATAAAAGTGGAGTGTTTTGTTGTGGTGGTTGTTGCCATGGTATCATGCCAGGAAAGTTCACTGTGTGGTAACTCTTTCTTAGAGTATTTTTCACTATCTCTAAAAGTTTCTTTTCCTCTTTTCTTTGTTCCTTTATACTTTTGAGAATGATTTGATTATATTTAAAATTCCAACCTAATGAGAGCACTTAGTTGTTGACTTTTTTCATTATTAACATTTGGCCTTTGACATTTTACTAGTTCCAGGCATATATTTCCTCTTCACTCATTTCTTTTTTAAAAAATGTTATTTATTTATTTTTTTTATTGAGCCCAGGGGCATTCTACCTCTGAGTTATACCCCCAACCCTTTTTATTCTTTATTTGAAACAGGGTCTCATTAAGTTCGCAGCTGAGACTGGCTGCGAACCTGCAATCCTCCTATCTCAGCCTTCCAAGTACTGGGATTACAGGTGTGCACCACCACACTGGGTTCCTCTTTACTCATTTCTTTTTTTTTTTTTGTTTTCGGTACTGGGGATTGAACCCAGGGGCATTCTACCTCCGCGCTACACCCCCGGCCCTATTTCTTATACTTTATTTTGAAACCGGGTCTCACGAGGTGGTGGAGGGCCTCACTAAGGGGGGAGAGAGAGAGAGAGAGAGAGAGAGAGAGCGCTAGCTGAGGCTGGCCACGAACCCGGATCCTCCGGTCTCCGCCTCCCAAAGTACTGGGATTACAAGCGTGCGCCACCACGCCCGGCTCTCTTTACTCATTTCTAATGGGTCTGTCAAAGGCCAAATTTTGCTCATTTATCACATCTGTTCAATGATTCATTTAAGATATGAGCGAATCAAATCAAGTAAAGTCATAATTAGCCTAAGTAAAATCAAATTCTCTCTTGGAGTAATAGCTATCTACTTCAAAGGCAGTTGCAAGACTGCTGTTTTGTTTTCATATTTAAATGCTTGTCCTCAAATACCATCATCAGTTTTCCCTCGTGGACCTGGCTGGTGGGCACCCTGTTGGGTGTGACAGGCTACTTCCATTGTTCACTTTTGGGGGAGGCGGGGTTTCAGCCACTAGGCAGTGGAGCTTAAATATGGGTGGGGGCAGAGGAAGCCCTGGCCACATGGTGAAATATTTTGAAGTCTACCTTTCCTTTGGGACAGATTGCCACCCTCTCTTTCAGACAATGGTCTTGAGCTGCTGGTTTTTTCATTTTTGTTTTTGCCAAGAGTTTTAAAATACCTGAGAATGTCTTGAAGAGAATGAGCCCAGTTTTTCAAATAAAAATCTCACCAAGTTCCTACCTTTTCTGAAGCTATAAAATTGAATTCCTTGAGATCAACATCCCAGAGGGTCTTTGTACTTGAGAGGTGTAATACTTCTCTTTCACTCTTGGTCTCCCTGTACATATGTGCCTCCTGTCTCTGCACACTACTGGGAACAGCACTTCCCCAGTGGACCAGTCTGTGGTGGTGTGTGTAGTGTTGGTTAAAGAACATAGTCTGGGGTTCTAGTCCTGGGATGAATACCAGTACCTCTTCATATCTCTAGCTTGGGCTAGGCTGTATGCTTATACTTCATGTCTTCTCCTTGGACCCCAAATACCATCTAATGGCCCCTCTTTTTCTCAGCCCATACTCACCTCCTTTGTCCTTGTTATCTTTCTGAACCCTCTGTTCCCTCCTCAGCTTGCTTAGTTTAGTTCATTTGCCCAACCAATCCCTTATGCTACTTTGCTCTCTGGAGGAAAGAAGTGGCTGCTTTTTTCCTTTTTGTTTTAATGACCACTATCTGCTACCTGCTGAGTAAAGAAGATGGTCCAGATTAAGAGTGCCAAGAGAAACACCCCAATGTATCTACAAGTAATGCCTAAAGAACTCAGTAAGTACATCTGATGTGATCTGGGTCGCAGGCAGAGAAGTGGTAGGGGAACTCTGGAGTGCATGAGAGAGGCTCTCAGTGTGGTGTGGGCTAGGCTGTCCCTGTGGCTGGTGCCAGAACAGAGAGACAGCTGAGGAATAAACCTATCACAGTAGAAGTTTGGGGATGAGGAGGAGGTGCCATGATATTATGGAAGAGCCTTTGATTGTGGAGGTTTCCAGTCCTGGTTTAGCCACTTACTGGTGACCTTACACGTGGGACTTCACCTCTGAAACTTCTCCTCACCTGTAACATATAGATAGGCATCTTCCCTGCAGGCTTATTTTGAGGATGAGAAGAAAGAAATCATGTATATCCAGCTCAGGACCTGACATATAGCAGATATTCAATAACTGCTAGATGCTCTTATTATCTATAATAACTTGTGCTGGAAGATTCTTTATTTGAGCAACATTTTTGCTTAACTACCATTTGCTAAACACTGGGTTAAAATTAGGAATCCAGTGAAACAGTATGTCCTCAGCAGCTTCACATTCTGTTGGAGACACAGCAGGTCACCAGATGGCTCTGATGCACGGAGGTAGGAGCTGCCTACTTAAGAGGGTGGTGTACCCAGAATGCTCCAGAGCAGAGGAGGGCCCACTGCGGAACCCACCGCAGCATCTGGTCTCCTGTGAAGGCTGTGTAGGACTTGGAAAGGTCAGTGTTAAAGTGGGATTTAGTGTGGGAAGGAGGGGGATGTAGCAGGCAGCAAGAGGGACAGATTGAAGGCTCATGGGTACATTGGACTGGGTGGTTGGAGCATGCCTGTCTTATATAAGGCATGTGTACTTGTGCATGATGGTGAGAAAAAGAGGTTCTAAGAAATAGAATCTAAGGGTTACCACTAGAATATGCAGGAATATTTCTGAGGTTCTTTAAGGATTCCTTCTTTATGCAGCATTCTGCTTTACCATTAGGTCAGTCTGCCCTTAGCAAGCCTGCAGGTACCTTCTCACTTGTCCTCTGCTTCCTCTTGTCCTCTTCCTGCTCCAAGGCACTTAACTCCTTCCAGCTATTGAGCTAACCTAGAGTTTATAGAGCAGTTGTGGGGGAGGTGATCGAGGCAGTGCCATGTTTCTGCAGCTGCCGGTAGTCACACCACTTAGCTTAAAGTGTAAGGCAACGATAGCCCCATAAGTGCCACCTGACACCTTTCTTCTGGCACTTGTACACATTCCAATACCACCGTCTTTATTTTCAATGTGATAAGGTAGTTAAAAGCATAGCTTTGGAATCAGACTGAGCTGTACTACTTGCTAACTGCAAATTTGGGCTGGGTATTTAGCTTTTCTGAACCTCAGTTTCCTGATCTATGAAATGGGAATAATAATAATAGTATCTAGTTCATAAGGTTGTTGTTAGTCTTATGTGTGGCAATCCATAGAAAACTGTTAACATAGCTAGGTGTGGTGGCACACATCTGTAATCCAGTACATGGGAGGCAGAGACAGGAGGTCGCAAGTTTGAGGCTCAGTAACTTAGCGAGACCCTGTTTCAAAGTAAAAAATTAAAAAGGGGTTGGGGTGTAGCGTATAGGTAGAACGTCCCTGGGCTCAATTCTGCAATACTACAAAAGAAAAAGAAAGGAAAGCTGTTAACACAATACCTGGCATATAGTGTTAATTTTGTTTGGTTTTGTTTTTTACTTTGTTGTGGTGCTGCGATTAGACTCAGGGCCTCACCCATGCTAGGCAGGTGCTCTACCACTGAGCTATACCCCCAGTCTTGTAGTATTAATTTTTGTAGTTGTTATCCCTCACCATCCCAGAAGCTACAGGTGTGTGTGTGTGTTCGTTTGTTTTGGGGGCCACCAATTAGGTCCCGATGGTGGCAAGATGTGACCTGCTTTCCTTTCCACTGTTGTCTTCCTTTGTACTCCCTGAGGCAGGTATCTGAAGATGGGAAGGAGGTACATGATACTGTGGAAGAGCCTATGATTGTGGAGATTTCCAATCCTATTTCAGCTACTTGATGGTGACCTTAGATATGGAACTTCACCTGCGACCTCTTCTCACATGTAACGTGGCTCGGCATCTTCCCTCCAGGCTTGTTTTGAGGATGAGAAGAAATAAGCCATGTATATGCAGCTCAGAACCTGACAGGGGTGCCTTCCCTTTGTAGGACTGTGCCTTCCCCACCATGGCTGACTGCCATCTCCTCAGAGGGCTCCCTTTCTGCAGTTTTGTTTTCCAGTGAGTAGGTGCGGGGTTTCCTTTCTGTCCTCCTATAGCAATATTGTGTCTCAAGGGCTTCTAGGAGGATGTAGGGTTTGGGCAATGTGTTAAATCTTGGACCGATACCTCCAGTTGAACTTGACTTCCCTCTCCTTTTAAATCAGCCTCCCCAGCTTCTACCAGCTGTACCCCTCTTTCCCTGGCCACCCATACTCCAAACCAGTCATAGTTGCCAGGGTGCTCTTTTGGGAGGCCTTTGTTGTAGTCTGTCTTCATTTACATTGCCACTCTCTCTGTCTAGCACCCTGTCTTGGGCCTGGGGTGCCCAAGACTAGCCTGTCTGCCAAAACCTCTGCATACCAGCAGGCAGTGGCCCTGCTTCTGTTGGGCACAGCCTGGGCTCTGGCCATTTCTTTCCAATGTGACCTTGAGGTCTTCTTGATATATATAGAGTTAAGTTTTCTGATTTACAGAGTGTTGTGGTTGCTGTTTTGGTGTGTGTGTGTGTGTGTGTGTGTGTGTGTGTGTGTGTGTGTTTGTGTGTTACTAGGAATTGAACCCAGGGGCACTCTAACTGAGTCACACCCCCAGCCCTTTTTAATTTTTTTTTTTTTTATTTTGAGACGAGGTGTCGCTAGGTTGTCAAGGCTGTCCTCAAACTTGCAATATTCCTGTCTTAGCTTCCCACGTACTGGGACTATAGTACTAGGACTCTAGGCATGATCCTCACCATCATGACCAGCTTATAGTGAGTTTTTAAATACGTTTTGTTTAAAGGACCTTTTAGAGATTTAGATATACAAAATAAATGAAAAAAAAATAAAAAGTAAAAAATTTTAAGTAAGAGATTCAGCTATACCCTTAGGGTCCAGGAAGGCTGTGAGTAAGGCAGGAGGCACTTGGGGTAGTAATCTACATTTTTTTTCACAATTTTAGATAATTAACCTCTTCTCTTATTCCTTGTTGAGAACTTCTATTTCAGATGAAATCATTGGGAAACTCAAAAATATAGAAAGAAAGAAAAGAGGAAAAAGGGTGTGAGGAGCAGTTTGAAAAGCTCCTGGCCAGGCAGCCTCTAGGGCCTTGACCCTTCAGCCTCTTCATCCTTAAGTCTTTCCTCATAACTGGTCCTCTCTTTCCATCTGTGATATAGATTGTCTGCAGCTCTGGTTCTTGGTGGTGCAATTGAGTATTTATTCTCTGTTCCTTTTATGTAGTTGCTTTATATCTGTGGGACTTGTTTTTCCAACTGAACTATAAGCTCCATGAAGTCAGGGTGTAGTACCAGCCACTCAGTGTGGCTTTGTGGAGCTTAAGGTGGCTTCATAGAAGGCTGAATAGACTGGCCCTTGCTTGGTGACACATGGGACCGATTCTAGGAGAGGACCTCCTAAGGAAGCTCGTGGGAATCATCATTCAGAGGCTCTTTTTTATTTGTCTTGGTGAGCACATTTTGAGGATTTTAGGTGAGAATTGTATAAGGCCTTTAGTGTCATTGCCAACTCTACTCTCAATCTTTATGCCCCAGTAACCAGCTTTGGCATGAGGTGTTTGGCCTCAGAATACTTCTTTAACCCGTCACTGTGGCAGTTAGTTGTTGTTGTTTTTGTGGTATTGGGGATTGAACCCAGAGGCATTCTACCTCTAAGCTACACCCTCAGCCCTGTTTTATTTCTATTTTGAAACAGGATCTCACTAGGTTGATGAGAGTCTCATTACTTGCTGAGACTGTCCTCGAACCTGTGATCCTCCTGTCTCAGCCTCCCAAGTATTGGGATTACAGTCTTGTGCCATCACGCCTGGCTGGCAGTTAGTTATTAAACCAGTGACCTGTCCTGGTGCCTGAAGCCAGTTATTCCTCTGTGATGTGTCTCTGGCTGCCCTTTCTTTCTCAGACAGCTCTTTATTCCATAGACCCTCACAGAGAGCAAGAGAACCAAGCCAGTTTGGAGAGGTCAGACCTACCTGTCTGAGGCTTACACTGGTATCTGGATTGTGCCATTTCTCTTCTAACTTGAATTTCTTACAGCAGAGAGTTTGATAAGGTGTTTGGATTGCTTAAAGGCCTAACAAATGCCTGGTCAGGATGATCCTTGCTCTAAAGTGTGAATGAGCAATGCTTTCACTGCCTTCAATAAATGATGAGCTGTTGAAATGGACTGGGGGATTTAGTGTGCATCCTAGTGAGCTACTAGTGAGTTACTGTCTTCCTTTAAAAAAAGGAAGAAAATATAATGTTAGGGAAAAATAAACAGTAGTAGGTCTAAATGTGACAGAAAGGACTTACGTGAGTAAGTGGCCACGTGAGGAAGCAGTAGTGCTCAGCTGTCAGAGTAGTACCCAGTCAAAGGTCATTGCCAGTTTGCCTGCCCTGGAAACTTGTTGGAGTTGGAAATGTTGCTTTGCAATAGGAAAAAGGCTTAAAATTAGTAATTGCCAAAATGTTCCTTTTGGAGTGATGATAATGTTCTCAAATTGATTGTGGTGATGATTGTACAACTCTGTGCATAGACTGAATACCATTTCAATACTTTACATTATTAAACTCTTTAAGTGGGTGAATTGTATGGTATGGTATGTGAAGTATATCTTAAAACTTTTTTTTTTTTTGGTACTAGAGATTGAGGGGTATTCTACCTCTGAGCTACACCCCCAGCCCTTCTTATTTTTTATTTTGAAACAGGTTCTCACTAAGTTGCTAAAGGCCTTGCTAAGTTGCTGAGGCTGGCTTCAAACTTGTGATCCTCCTGTTAGCCTCCCAAGTACTTGGATTACAAGCATGTGCCTCCATGCCCGGCTTTAAAACTTTTAAAAACCAAAAGTTTAAGCATCAAAAGTACTAAGGTTGGTGTCAGGACTACTGATGAGTTCTGGCTTTAACATCTATTTAGCTATATGAACTTTGGGCCCATTATTTAGCCTTTTGGAGCTTCATTGGCTTTATCTGTAAAGTGGGAATGAAAATACCTTACAGGATTGTCAAGATAAATGACGTAAGACATGTGAAAGTAGACATAGTAAAACCTCCAACAAATTATATTTTTATGTTTTAAGTTAGATGTACATCTTTGTGGATAACAGATGCTTAGTCTGAAACATGCTCTCTGGAGTTTCCACATAGCCCTGAGATGAACACTTCTTATGGTTAAGAACTGATTTGCATGACAAGTAAACAGCAGAGTTCTTAAAGACCAGGTAGAAATCATCTGTGTGTGTAGTCTTTATCTTGAGACCAGAGTTGTCAGTTAGCCTCTTACTGCAGGTCTGCCTCCGTGGCTTCAGGTGCTGTTTCTCTTGGTTTATTGTCAGAGTGATTGGTGTCTGTAACTGCCAAAGGCAGTGTATAGTTAGTGGAATAGAGCTGTGGTCAGCAGCAAAGCTGTTACCTGGTCATGCTTTCAGGGTCAGGAGGCGTGGGGAATGAGCCTGCCAGTCAGGTTGGCTCTGAGGGAGCCAAGTCCTCTGGCCAGGCGCTGGCAACCAGCAGCCCCAGGAACCAGTTCCAAGAAACAAATCCTATTTTGATTTCTAGTTCCCTAGAACTGGGTAATGGGTGAATTCATTCGGGTTCTAGTCCGTAGCCTCATTGAGAAGTCTTCAGATTTAAATTCTTTTTTTTTTTTTTTTTTGCAGTACTGGGGATTGAACCCAGGGGCATTTTGCCTTCGAGCTACACCCCCAGCCCTATTTTTTATTCTTTATTTTGAAACAGGGTCTCACTAAGTTGCGGAGGGCCTCACTAAGTAGCTGAGGCTGGCTGCGAACTCAGCCTCCCAAGTACTGGGATTACAAGTGTGCACCACCACGCCTGGCTGTCTTCAGATTTAAATTCTGACTTTGAATGTGTTCCTACTCCATCAGTGAAACTAGAATATATTTCAGAAAGCTTGCTAAGGGAGTAATGTGACAATAGTTTGGTAATACCTGCCACTAATCATATACATAATGTGTTAGCTTTCCTGAGACCATCAGCTTGTAAAGAGGAAAGGTTTATTTTTGGTCACAGTTTTGGAGGATCCAGTCCGTGACTGGTTGGCGTTGTTGCTCTTTGGTTTGTGGCGAGGCAGCTCATCAGGGTAGAAACATGTGGTGGGGCAAAACCATTTGCCTCATGTCCAGGATGCAAAAAGGAGAGGAATGGATCAGGGTCTCACAGTCTCCTTTAGAAGCATGTCTGCAGTGACCTAAAGACCTCCCACTAGCCCCCTTCCTTTTTTTTTTTTTTTTTGATGTGCTGGGGATTGTACCCAAGGGCATTCTACCTCTGAGCTACACCCCGCCCCCTCCTCCTTTTTATTTATTTATTTATTTATTTTTGCGGTACTGGGGATTGAACCCAGGGGTATTCTACTTCCGAGCTACACCCCCAGCCCCATTTTTTATTCTTTATTTTGAAACAGGGTCTCACTGAGTTGCGGAGGCCTCACGAAGTAGCTGAGGCTGGCTGCGAACTCGGATCCTCCGGTCTCAGCCTCCCAAGTACTAGGATTACAAGCGTGCGCCACCACACCCGGCTTTCCCCTCCTCCTTTTTAAATTTTTATTTTTATTTATTTATTTATTTATTTTTTAATTTTTTTGCGGTACCGGGGACTGAACCCAGGGGCGTTCCACCTCCGCGCTACACCCCCGGCCCTATTTTCTATACTTTATTTTGAAACCGGGTCTCACGAAGCTGCGGAGGGCCTCACCAAGTAGAGAGAGAGAGAGACAGGGAGAGAGAGCGAGAGAGCTGAGGCTGGCCGCAAACCCGGATCCTCCAGTCTCCGTCTCCCAAAGTACTGGGATTACAAGCATGCGCTACCACGCCCAGCCTAAATTTTTATTTTTGAAACAGGGTCCTGTTCCTGGCTTGAACTTGGGATCCTCCTATCTCAGCCTCCCACGTACTGGAATCATAGGCGTACACAGTACACATCCAGCCCTTTTTATTTTTTCTTTCAAGACAGTCTCACTAAATTGCCCAGGCTGACCTTGAATTTGTAATCCTCCTGCCCCAGCCTCCTGAGTCACTGGGATTATCTGTGTGTACCACCATGCCAACTAGTCCCCACCTCTTAAAGTTTCCATCACCTCCCCGTAGTGCCAAGCTGGTGACCAAGCTTTTAACTTATGGGCCTTTGGTGGACTTTTCAGATCCAAATATAGCACTTGGCACATTTTTTTTTTTGTTGGGGGGGCGCACGATACTGGTGATTGAACCCAGGGGCATTCTACCTCTAACCTACACTCCCAGCTTCTCTCTATATTTTTTTAATTTTGAAACAGGGTCTTACTAAATTACTTTGTGCTGGGCTTGAGCCTGATCCTCCTGTCTTAGCCTCCTAAGTACTCTGATTACAAGCATGTGCCACTGCACCTGGATGGGAATTTTTTTTTTTTTGGTATTTGGGATTGAACCCAGGGGCATTCTACCTTCAAGCTATACCCACATCTCTTCATTCATTCATTCATTGTGGTACTGGGGATTGAACCCAAGGGCACTCTAACTTTGAGCTACACCCCTAGCCCTTTTTATTTTTTATTTATTTTTTTATTTTTTTTTGCAGTACCGGAGATTGAATCCGGGGCATTCTACCTCCGAGCTATACCCCCAGCCCTATTTTTTATTCTTTATTTTGAAACAGGGTCTCACTGAGTTGCGGAGGCCTCACTAAATAGCTGAGGCTGGCCACGAACCCGGATCCTCTGGTCTCAGCCTCCCAAGTACTAGGATTACAAGCGTGTGCCACCATGCCTGGCTTTTATATTTTATTTTGAAACAGGGTCTCACTAAGTTGCTGAGGGCCTTGCTAAATTGCTTAAGCTGGCCACCAGCCTGCAATCCTCCTGTCTCAGCCTCCCAAGTACTGGAATTACAGGTGGGCACCACCATGCCTGGCTTATTTTTTTATTTTGACAGGATCTTGCTAAGTTGCTGAGGCTGACCTCAAACCTCCTGTCCTGTCTTAACCTCCCAAGTTCTAGGATTACAGGTGTGCATCACCACACCCAGCTGGGATTTTTTTAGTAGAACTACTACTTTAATCTCTCAATAACTGCCTAAGCCCTGAAGAAACAGGATTAAGAAAAATTTCTCACTTTTTATGTCTTCATGTATGTATCCTTCCAGTAGACTTTTATTGACTATATACTGTCAGGAGTTATATACTAGGAGTTGAGGCAAAAATCCATAAAGGTACAACCTAACCCTCTGTTTGTTTTTTTGGTTGGCAAAACAGACTAGGTAAAAGATTATTGTAGTACTATGTGAAAAATGCTATAATGGAAGCATATACAGAATGTGATTTGGGCATCCAGAAAAGGTGCCCATCACTGTTCTGATGGAGGAAGGTTGTATTAGAGAACACTTGGCAAAGGACCTGCATTGTGTAGATAGTGGATTGGATGGAGAGTTGGAGGGACAGGATTGGGGCTAGTACACTGCCTGGGCCCAGTAGGTGCACTGGGGGCCAGACAGAGGCAGTGAGACCAGCGGTCATGGGAGCATGCCAGGTGGCAGAGGGTGGTGGCCTGAAGTAAGAGAGTGGCTACAGGGGAAGGGTGGACAGGATGGGGGCAGGGAGTAGTTAAGAATGACTCCCAGGTTTCTGGCTTGATTAGGTAGGCTAGCCAGAGCCCACAGGAGCAGGCTTAGGAAAGGACCAAGGAGTATGGGTGGTGATGAGCTGGCTTTGAAATGTGAATTTGAGGGACATTCACTTTGTAGTGCAGGTGGCTAGGAGGCTTTTGGGGTGTCCAGGTCTGGAGCTGACAACAGAGAGCTATTTGGGGATCATTAGCCAAAAGTGTTGAACATCCTGAGTGGGAGAGCTCGTCCAGGGAATACCAGGTTTGTGAGGTAAGAGGACCCTGCCCAGAAAGGAGACTTGAGTAAGAATAGCCTGCAAGTGTATTGGCCATTCTGCCTGCAACTAATTTCTGCTCATTTTCAGGTATAAGTAACACCTTCTGAGGGTGACTTCTTTGAACCTTTCTGAATGTGGTTAAGGGTTTCTGCTGTGTTTCCGTCGCACCCTGTACTTCCCCTAAGCTAGCACATGTCTTTGTTAATGATGGTGCTGGTGTTGGACTCCTGCATACTCTGGGGAGGTAGATTGTGTGCTGTGTTTGCTATGCCCGGAATAGAGCCTGTGCACAAGGAATGACCTTCGGTAAATGCAAGAGGGTGTGAATGCTAAAGGGTGGTCACCAAGCCCAAGGGGAGGAGGTGGTCAGCCAGGAGAGGCAGGTTGATTGGAGTTTAGAATACAACTTGAGTCAAATAAACCAATGCTGAAGGCCCACTTCACTTAGCCTGGCTCAGTGTCATTTTCCTCATCTCTAAACTGAGAATAATAATGATAGATAACAAAGTTGTGAGGATTAAATGAGATGATACATAGAGATAGAATGAGAATAATAATGATAGATAACAAAGTTGTGAGGATTAAATGAGATGATACATAGAGATAGAATCTTTTGTAGGCTTTTGCTGTATATTACACTAAATATCCAATGTTCCAATTATTTTTTGTCTGTCAGAATTTTACAAGGGCAAAAGTCAGTTCTTATTAATTTTTTTTTATCCCCAGCATTTGGTATTTAGGATATTCAGAAACTGTTGAAACGAATTGGAATATATTAGAGGAAGGTCATCTTGCAACTCTGACTAGACATACAGCTTTGACTAGATATACATGTTGACTCAGCTTCATTGGAGCCGTGTGATTTGGGGCCACTCCTCAGAAATAGTTGAGACCAGATCAGACTGACGTTTTCATGCTGGACCAGCTGCATGATGGGGATTCCAGTAGGTGTGCCTGCTGAAGAATGGGTGACACTTCTTAAACTCTCCTGTCTTGTGTGGCATAGACATTGTGAGATGGGAGTGCTTCCTACTCAGCATGGGCGGGGTTCTTAGATGACCCACCCATGGGGGTAGTAGCAGCTGGTCCTGGGAATTGTTGATACTCACAGTGGGAGCCAGAGCAGATGTAGCGAGTTCCTTTTGATCTGTGGGTATGTCTTACGGAAATGGAAGTCTTATTTTTCATGCTCTTATCCTCTTTTTAAATTAAAACAAGCAAACCAAAAGAGTAGCCATAACATTGAGGTGAACGTGGAAATAAGAAATTAACAACAAAAGCCCAGTCCAGAACCTACCATTCTGATAGAACTACTCTTCTTTTGTGTCATGCCTCTTTTCTAATTAAATTTATGACACAGATATCCTAGTTTTTAAAAACCTGGAGATGCTGTGACCCCAGTGCCAGCAATTTTTGCTTCCCTTTTGTGCCATAATAGCAAGCTTTGTCCAAACTCAAATGGAATAGCAAGAGGTGCTAGACAGAGCACATAGGCCAATTTTAACCAGTGCATTTGTTGAAAATTTGTGTAACTTTCAAATGAGTTAGTGTTTAAGAAGTCTCTCAATGTACTAGTAAAACCAGTTCTTCTAGATTATTAAGAACCATACATTTTTTTAATCTCTTTTCCCCTGCACATTGTACATGATAGTTAATTAAGTCAGCAAGGAATCTTATGTCATGTTTTACAGCTGTAGAAGTAAGATTGCTGATAGGGCAGTTGTCAGGGAATGCCAGAGTTGAAAGATAGTGGGATAGAAGGGGAAGAGGCATACGGGGGATTCTGGGGCCCTCTTAGAAACCAGGTGATAGTTTAAGAAGCTTCCACCACCCCTAAGAACAGGGGTGCTACAGGGGCAGTTCATTTTCTGCTGGGTGAATTGGCTGTAAGACCCTGGGATGATGCCAGGCCCATCCCGTCCATGGCTGTTGTCCTGCTGCAGTTCTTTCTGTACAGACTTCATGAGTAATGGTCCATCTGGATTAATACCACCTGCATGGCAGTCTTTAAGGGAATGCTCTTTCTCCAGTACATGATGATAGAGCACTTGGTAATACCATCCATTTCAGTGCCCATGTCTAACTTGTTTTTTAATCTCTCATACATTCCTCTGGTTGCTGTTGATTTTAGAATTAGCTGTTTAGGGCTGGGCATGGTGACACACGCTTATAATCCCAGTACTTTGGGAGGCTGAGACTGGAGGATCCGGGTTTGCGGCCAGCCTCAGCAACTTAGTGAGGCCTTCTGCAACTTAGGGAGACCCTGTTTCAAAATAAAAAATAAAATAGGACTGGGGGTTTAACTCAGAGGTAGAATGCCCCTTGGTGCAATCCTCAGCAACACACACACACACACACACACACACAGAATTAGCTGATTAGGAAATTAAGAATTATGTAAAAGTATGAAGTGTTTCTAAAACCTCATATTACTTAAAGTAATTATTAATTAAATATTCAATAAAATCTTTTCAGTACTTATTGTGTACAAAGCCTGTATTATATTGGGGGACAAAGACCTGCCCACAAAGGCTTATAGTTGGTGGGGAGATAGACTTAAATAATTACTTAAACAAATATGAAATTGCAGTTGTGTCTGTTGTTAGCAGGGAGAGACAGATCAGAACCTGTTAAAGAGAAGACCTCCTGAGGAAATGACCCTTGGCCTGAGATCCAATGAATACACAAAAAATCCACAGGGCAAGGGCCAGGGATGTAGCTCAGTGGTAGAGAACCCCGGTTCCATCCCTAGTACTGATACATGGATTACCACCTAATATGTGGATGCAGATATGTTTTTCTCGCTTAGATTTTCTATTTAGTATTTTAAGAGTATTAAGTGTTCATTCTAGAAAAGTAGGGCAACTTTGAGGAAATGTAATGTCTGTGTTGTGTCCTTTTAGCCCTTTGGTGCCAAATGCAATGGAATGCAATTGTGTTTTGGCACCTTAAGGGATATTGAGGAAGGTTGCCTCTTAGAGTTTGCCCTCTGACTGGATGAAATTCATCTAAGAACAGCAATATCAGTTTTTGACTCAAAGCTGATAATATGAACATTTCTAACTATATTGACCTAGGAGACCTTCTCTGTAAACCCCCACTTCAGTTCTTTTCAGGGTAAGTGGTCTTCCTGGCAGGGCCCTTCGCCTTTTCTGCCTTTCGTGAGGTGCCCCAGGTGCATCACACTTTTGTGAAGATGTGCACTCAGAAAGTGAACTTGGTAAAAAATCAGAGAATTGACTTCTTGAGAACCAGTGGAGTGAAAAGGACCCGGCGGCTTCTCTTGCCTTTCAGCAGATCCTCAGGAGTGGGGCTGACTTGAACTTCCATGTGCCCTGCATGTGGCTGGTCCTTGTGCAGTGAAGTATAGTTCTCTTCAGGAAATTTTCTAATTTGTTCTAAGTAGTTTTGTAGTAAAACTGATTTCCTACAAAAAGCAATGATTTTCTCTTTAGTAATGGGAAACTGGAGACCAGGTTTGTTGGAACTGGTATACAGCAGTAAAGAATGTTTGCTCTGATTTAGGATGGGGCTTGGGCTAATACTTGGTTAATAATTCACTTTTTCTCCAAAACCTCAGGCAAGTTACTGATCCTGTGTCAGCCTCAATTTCCTTATCTGTAAAATGGAATTAATACTAGAATTGTTGTGAGGATTAATGAGCTACTAATAGAAGCCTACTACATGTTGGCTATTATCATTAGAGTTAAAAGCAAGCAGTTGAGGTGGAATCTCTTTGGCAAACAGATTGTGGAGGACTTTGATCACTGCAGAGTTGGACAGATTTGTTATTACTGCTCAGGAGCCTTTTTGACTTATTTTGGCTGTATTCCAAATAGGTGAGGCTGAGCCAGGCATGGTGGTGCATGACTGTAATCCCAGTACTTGGGAGGCTGAGACATGAAGATCACAGGTTCACAGCCAGCCTCAGCTACTCAGTGAGGCCCTCTGCAACTTAGTGAGACCCTGTTTCAAAATAAAAAATAAAATAGGGCCGAGGTGTAGCTTGGAGGTGGAATTCCCCTGAGTTTAATCCCTAGTACCACCAAAAAAAAAAAAAAAAAAAAGGTGAGATCATTGTATGATCTTGGTTCAGGATGAATAGCATCTTGGTTTTGTTCATTTAGTAGCATTTGAGGATGGGGCTCACATATGTTTAATGCTTGGGTTATTTTTCTTAAGACACTGACCCTTTAGCAGCAGTGTACATCTTACTGTGTTCTGACCTTTTCCCATCTGCAGTGCTGAAGGAAGTCTGATGAATAGCAGCCATTTTAGCAGGAAGTTGAGCACTGTCACAGATCTTGTTGGTTTTTCTCTCATCCCCTTCCAATGTTGAAATTACCTCAGGCTTCATGAAATAGCATTAAAACATATTTAACATTCTAGGGAAGAAGAGGTATCAGTGCTTTTAAAATGAAAACATAAAAAATGTACACTGAGCTTTTGAGGCATTTGATAAAGATAAGGGTGAGAGGGAAAAGGTCCCCAGCCGCCTCCTTTTTCCTTCCAGGAAATGCTCTAGTTTAAGTGATTGATTTTAATCCTTGAGAAGAGTTTACATGCTCTGACCAGGTGATTGATCTGGAATGTAGAGAGAGGATCTCCAGGCATCTTCCTTTTCAGTCCCTTCCTCTTTCCTCCCCTCCTTTTTTTATTCTTTTCTCTTTTAGGGAGTCGGTGCTGGGGATTGGACCCAGGGCCTTGCACATGCTGTGCAAGTGCTGTAACACCGAGCTACTTCCCTAGCTTTTTCTTTTCAGTTTCTAAAAGTGAGGGAAAGTCACCAAGTACCCTATCTCTCTTCTGGACACAGATGCTTAGACTCTTTTCCATATGGTGATTTCAGCCCTGCACAGGCTCTCTTGTGCACAGTCTCACAAAGCAGGTAGTACATCTCTTCATTCCATTCTTTCAGATGGGCCACTGAGACCCAGACACTTGCCTAAGATCCTGATGTCTTTGTCAGCTAGGACCCACCCAGGCTCCTGATTGAGTCCTGTGATTTATTGGATATAGTAAATGATATGTGCTTAATTCACTCCCCTACTTAGACTACTTCAGTTGCTCCCTATTGCCCACAGGAAAATCCCAAACTCCTTAAAATGGCAACCAGATTTTTTGCATCTCTGAGCACTTCAGCTAAATTAATGGGAGAGAGAGTGATTAACCTGCTGTTTGTGGGACCACTATCTTTGTTAGTTTCCCTGTGCAGTTGACTGGGGAGAGTTGGCTTGCTCCAGGAGGTTGTGGGAGCAGGGACAGTCATCTGGGGGAAAGGGAGCTTTGGGTAGGACAGAATCCTAAAAGGTATCTCTGGGTTATTTAGTTTCTGGAATGTAAAGAAAGAGGTTTACTAGCCATTCCAAGAATTAACATAGGTAGTTTTGAATCAGTATAGAGTATAATACTGCTGCTTATGTAACAATAGGCTAGTCTTCTCCAAGCTGGCTCCAGTGTGTGAACTGAATTTCAAGCACTCATCAAGAGGATCACTATATAGTTTTCCAACAGCTGTTTGAATTTAATGAACAACTTTGCTCTCTCCTTAGAGAAAGATGATAGAACCTGTCAAAAATAATTGTGCTTTAATTTAGTTCTTTGCCAGTGACAGATAATGAAAACTCTCAATGAGAATTTTTTAAATTACTAAAACACTCATAGTATTTACAATGTGGGAATAGTTCTCTTGCTTAAACCCCCAGAGCAATGCATCAGAATCAGTAGGGGAGCTTTTTACGCAATTAGGCCTATCTTGTATCCCTAAGCTCCAGGTGGGGCCTGAGTATCCATAGGGTAACAAGCTCCCCAGATGACCCAACATGGTCCAAGTTTGAGAAGCACTGCCCGGGAGGGACTTGGTTTGTTGGCATCTCCTGGGATGGAAATCATAGTCTCCTCCACAACAGACCATGCTCAAAATGGATTCTCTGGGCTGGGCGTGGAGGCACACGCTTGTAATCTCAGTACTTGGGAGGCTAAGACAGGAGGATCATGGGTTCGCAGCCAGCCGCAGTTACTTAGTGAGGCCCTCTGTAATTTAGTGAGACCCTATTTCAAAATAAAGAATAAAAAATAGGGCTGGAGGTATAACTTGGAGGTACAATGCCCCGGGGTTCAATCCCTGGTACCGCCAAAAAAAAAAAAAAAGGATTCCCTGGAAAAGCTCTAACATTGTATTTCTGCCTTAAGATGGGCTATCTAGACTCTCCCTGCCTCAGCTATACCCAAATTTCTTCTAAAGCCATAGTCCAGTCTGATTTAACAAATTCAGAAAACTTATTATGCCTAGAACCTTCTACCAAAAATAAATAATCCAGTTTTATTTGTTGGCAAACTGGTTATGTCTTGTAGAGTTTTCTAGTCAGGATTTGACTGATTGCATTCCCATGGTATCATTTAATGTGTTTCTCAGTCTCAGCGTTTCTTATAAATTGGTGGATTGCCATAGAAGCTCAAGCAGATTGAGATTAGATATTTTGGCAAGAATACTTCTTTTTTGTTTTGTCGTGAACCCAGATCCTCCTGTCTCAGCCTCCCAAGTACTGGGATTACAAGCGTGTACCACCACGCCCAGCTTGGCAAGAATACTTTATAGATGGTGTGGAAGACTTCATTCATTAGGAGGCTTACCATGTCTTTTTGTTGACAGTTGACAGCCCTTTGTGGTCATCACTTTGGATGTATTGTTCATGAAGGTTTGCTAATTATATGTATATATATATTTTTTCATGGTACTGGGATTGAATCCAGGGGCATTCTACCTCCGAGTTACACCCCCAGCCCTATTTTTAATTCTTTATTTTTATTTATTTATTTATTTATTTATTTATTTATTTATTTGCGGTACCAGGGATTGAACCCAGGGGTGTTCTACCTCTGCGCTACACCCCCAGCCCTATTTTTTATACTTTATTTTGAAACTGGGTCTCACGAAGTTGCGGAGGGCCTCACTAAGTAGAAAGAGAGAGAGAGACACAGGGAGAGAGAGAGAGAGAGAGAGCTGAGGCTGGCCGGGAACCCGGATCCTCTGGTCTCCGCCTCCCAAAGTACTGGGATTACAAGCGTGCGCCACCACACCCGGCTTTAATTCTTTATTTTGAAACAGGGTTTCACTAAGTTGCTGAGGGCCTCACTAAGTAGCTGAGTCAGGCCGCGAACCTGCAATTCTCCTGTCTCAGCCTCCTAAGTACTGGGATTACAAGCATGCACCACCATGCCTGGCATATTTTTATTTTTTATTTTTTTAAAATTTATTTATTTATTTATTTATTTATTTATTTATTTATTTATTTATTTTTGCAGTACCGGGGATTAAACCCAGGGGCGTTCTACCTCCGCGCTACACCCCCGGCCCTAATTTTTATACTTTTATTTTGAAACTGGGTCTCACGAAGTTGCGGAGGGCCTCACTAAGTAGAGAGAGAGAGAGACAGGAAGAGAGGGAGAGAGAGAGAGGCCAGCTGAGGCTGACCGCGAACCCAATCCTCCGGTCTCCGCCTCCCAAAGTACTGGGATTACAAGTGTGCGCCACCACGCCCGGCATATTTTTATTTTTGAAACAGGGTCTCACTAGGTTGATGAGAGTCTACTTGCTGAGGCTGTGCTCAAACCTGTGGTCCTCCTATCTTAGCCTCCCAAGTACTGGAATTACTGGTTGTACACCACCATGCCTGGCTTGCTAATTATCTTTGAGTATCCAGTAAACACTAAACCCAAAATAGGGAGACTTTGAGATATTTTTCTTGAGAAACAGTGACACAAAACTGGACACCACGCTTTGATCTCCCATTAGAAGTGGTTGCCCCCTTGGCGCTGTCTGCCATTTTAGGTAACTTAGACTGGGCAATGAATGTACCAGCTGTCTTTAGTGATCCCTGGTATGCTATAGAGATGGATCTGTATTGACTAGATACATTCGTATTTCCCTGTTTTTGCCATTAGTCTTTTACTTATGTTCATTTTCTCTCAAGAACACACAATCTCTTCTGTGTTAAGCCCTTGATTCTCACGGGTGGGAGAAGGGACTCGTGCTGGGGGTGTCTTCTTGTTCAGCCTCTTTGTTTGAGGTCCCTTACTTTGCTGTATGCCACCTCAACTTGAGGTGCTCACCCCTGCCGTTCTTCTTGGGACAATGAATAGTTATCAATCCTAAATAATTAGTTTAATACTTTGACTATCACTAACTTTTGGGAATTTTCTGTCTTCTTTTAAAAACATTTTGTGTAAGCCGGGCGTGGTGGCACACACTTGTAATCCCAGTACTTGGGAGGCTGAGACAGGAGGATCACAGGTTCGTGGCCAACCTCAGCAACTTCGTGAGGCCCTCTGCAACTTAGTGAGACCCTGCTTCAAAATAAAGAATAAAAAATGGGGCTGGCGGTGTAGCTCAGAAGTAGAATGCCCCTGGGTTCAACACCCAGCACCAAAAAAAAAATAAATAAAATAATTGTGTAGCCGGGCCGGGCGTGGTAGCGCACACTTGTAATCCCACTACTTGGGAAGCTGAGACAGGAGGATCTCAGGTTCCCAGCCAGCCTCAGCTACTTAGTGAGGCCCTCTGCAACTTAGTGAGTCCCTGTTTCAAATATAAAGAATAAAAAATAGGGTTGGGGTGTAGCTTGGAGGTAGAATGCCCCTGGGTCCAATCCCCAGTATCACAAAAAAAAAAAACAACCATTTTTTTTTTAGTGTGTGTATGTGTGGTATTAGAAATTGAACCCATGGGCATTCTATCTCTGAGCTACACCCCCAGACCTATTTCATTTTTATTTTGAAACAGGTTCTCGCTAGGTTGATGAGAGGCTTACTACTTGCTGAGGCGGTCCACAAACCTGTGATCCTCCTGTCTCAGCCTCCCAAGTACTGGGATTACAGGTGTGTGCCATTACACCCATCTTAAAAACATGTTTTTAAAAAGTAGCTTGTTAAATAAAAACATAGCTTCTGAGGGTATGTGGTTTAGTGTGTATTTTGAAATCATACCTTTTTGTTATTTTGAGTCCTTAAACAAAGAAAAATATTACCCTTTTCTTTTTTAGGAAATTCACACAAATGAAAAGGAAGCAGCAGAGAAGGAAATAACTCTTCACTTGTTGCCAGGTAACAGTCATATTAGCATCATACCTCATGTATAGCTCAAAGCCAATGAGAAGTTACATCATCCCTAGTATCACTATATATAAACTCTTTTGTTTTCATCCTCTGGCATGTAACAGTAATGAGTTGGACAAATATTTCAAGGTCTTTAGTTCAATAACCACACCTGGCTCTGCATATTACAATATCTGGAAAGAATTTTTCTTATTTCCCTCTCCCCCAAGCTGAAGAAAATAAACCTGGGAAATTCTCACCTTTTTCACAAGCAAGTGAGGCCTTTTTCAAGTTGTCCATCTTGGCCCCATCCAGTATTTCCTTTTTTTTTTTCTTTTTTGTGGCACTGGGGATTGAACATAGGGGCATTCTACCTCTGAGCTACACCCCAGCCCTACTTTATTTTTATTTTGAAACAGTGTCTTGCTAGGTTGCTGAGAGTCTCACTATTTGCTGAGACTATCCTTGAACCTGCAATCCTCCTGTCTCAGCCTCCCAAGAACTGGGATTACAAGTGTGTACCACCATGCCTGGCTCCATCCAGTATTTCTAATCTCTAGTCAGGAAAATCTCAGTCTCCTGAAGAGCTCTATCCCCCACTCGTCCTCCTTGCTGCCCAAGTCTGTAGTTGGCCTTGAACAGTGTAGCTGCCCAGGCCTCCCAGAGCAGGCGTTGTTGGGTAGCCTCACTTGTCCATCTCTGCTGGTGTGTCTGAGCATGGGTGCCCGGGGGTTTGCTCTGAGGTCATTCATTATAAGGAGCCTGGATAGTCGATAATTTTTAGACAGAAGAGAGTGACTGTAGCTTAGTTAGATTTTAATCACTTCTGAGTTCAAGAACAGAAACTACTTGGTGGCACATCTTCTCAATTTATGGGAAATCCTATCCGTTCTATCCATTGTATATTCTTTTTTCATATTTTTCTCAGTCCAAAATAACTTTTTTTGTTGTTATTGAGGATTGAACCCAGGGCCTCACTTATGCTAGGCAAGCACTGTACCACTGAGCCACACCCCTAGCCCAAAATAACTTTTTATATAAATTTTTTTAATATGCACTATCCTAAAACAATAGAGGCCTTATTCTGATACTGTTTTATTACAGTTTGTTGAAGAGATATGAATATGTGCAAGTTTCTGTCTATTCCACTTTATTTGGTAGAACATTAGAATCCTACTTTTTCTTTTTATCTTTCTTTTTTTTTTTGTGGCACTGGGGGTTGAATCCAGGGGCGTTCTACCTCTGAGCTACGCCCCCAGCCCTATTTTATTTTTATTTTGAAACAGGGTCTCACTAGGTTGCTGAGAGTCTCACTATTTGCTGAGACTGGCCTCGAACCTGTGATCCTCCTGTCTCAGCCTCCCAAGTACTGGGATTACAAGAGTGTACCACCACACCCAGCTTTTTCTTCTTTTTTATTAGTGCATATTAATTATACAGAATAGTGGGCTTCGTTGTGGCATATTCATGCATGCATATAACATATTTTGATCATTTCCACCTAACTTTTTTTAATGTTTTTAAGTTTTGAAGACTTTTTTTCTTTTTTTTGCAGTATCGGGAATTGAACCCAGGGGCGTTCTACCTCCGAGGCTATACCCCCAGCCCTATTTTTTATACTTTATTTTGAAACAGGGTCTCACTAAGTTGCGCAGGGCCTCACTAAGTAGCTGAGGCTAGCCGCGAACCCAGATCCTCCAGTCTCACCTCCCAAGTACTGGGATTACAAGCGTGCGCCACCACACCCGGCTTAAAGACTTTTTTTTCTATGATGACTTAAACCTTGATTCATATCTCTTGGTGTTTTCCCTTGGGATTATACATTCTGAAATTACCTTTTTTTTTTTGCGGTACCGGGGATTGAACCCAGGGGCGTTCTACATCCGCACTATACCCCCGGCCCTATTTTTTTTACTTTATTTTGAAACCGGGTCTCACGAAGTTACAGAGGGCCTCACTAAGTAGAGAGAGAGAGAGAGACAGGGAGAGAGAGAGACAGCTGAGGCTGGCCGCGAACCCATATCCTCTGGTCTCCGCCTCCCAAAGTACTGGGATTACAAGCATGCGCCACCATGCCCGGCTAAAATTACCTTTTATTTCTAACTTGGCGTTATGTATATTCTCCCTTCTGGAATGCTTGATGATCTTTTCTAGGTGTGTGGCTGTGAGTTCACAGTTAGCCTCTCTGAGCCTCAGTTTCCTAGAGTAAGATCCTTTCCAGCTCCCAATGCTCTTGCTTCTAGAGCCTGTATCTGGTACAAACAAGTTGGTAATTGTGGTGCAGTATGCCATGTTTGCAGAGGGTCTCACCAGGAATGTTCTAACAGCTAGTGCTGTTAGAACATGTTAGTACATGACCATGGGATGGGACCGTCCTGGTCTCGGAGAGTGCCTCACTGTTAAAGTCATTGCACACTGGGATTTGAAGCACAGGAAGTCTTGCCCACATGTCTTTCACCTTGAACTTAGCTGAGACATTTTTTCTGGAATTATTTTAAACCTTAATGAGTCCCTGACTTCATTGTTTTCTTCAAATTCTATGGTCTCTCTAGAGGCTGATCTAGTGACTGAACCATCTTCCAGTATTTCCTTAGTGTTTCAACTGGAGGTAATTAACCCCCTAAAAGATGAAAATGTCATAATATGTGCCCCTTTATAGTCTGTCTGAAGCTCTTCTTTTTATTGAAAGCTAGACTAAATGAATTTTCAGCCAAAAAGAATTTTTTTTTGTGTGGTACTGGGGATTGTACCGGGGCATTCTACCTCTGAGCTACACCCCCAGCCCTATTTTTTATTTTTATTTTGAAACAGGGTCTTACTAGCTTGATGAGAGTCTCACTACTTGCTGAGGCTGTCCTTGAACCTGCGATCCTCCTGTCTCAACCTCCCAAGTACTGGGATTACAGGCGTGCGCCACCATGCCTGGCTAAAAAGTAAATTTAAAGATGAAGAGCCGGGTGTGGTGGTGTAATCCCAGTACTTGGGAGGCTGAGACCGGAGGATCGCAGGTTTGCAGCCAGCCTCAGCTACTTGAGACCCTGTTTCAAAATAAAGAATAAAAAATAGGGCTGGGGGTATAGCTCGGAGGTAGAATGCCCCTGGGTTCAATTCCCAGTACTGCAAATAAATAAATAAATAAATAAATAAATAAATAAATATAAATAAACAAATAAATAAATTGATAAATATGAAGAAATCCAGAGGGAGATTCTAAGGGGAAGATGGTTATCTGTTAGATGAAAAGAAAATTCCTTTCTTTTTTGTTGTAAAGTATTAATGCATAGTTTTTCATTTCCCCCACATCCTTCTCTTTTCCTGCCCTCACCCAGATATCCCACCCTCATGAATTTCTCTGCTTCCAGGGAGCAGAGGATGTTTACCTGTCCCCTCATCCTAAACATTTTGACAGTAATGAGAAACCTGTCCAGGGCTGCAACTTCTTGTGTGACTTAGGCACTGCAGCTGCAGGAGGGTGACACACTGAGAGGAAATACTCCCAATTAAGAAAGAGAGGAAATGGTTTTTTGTTTTTTTCCCACCAGCCTCTGACCTCTTTTTTTTCTCTCATCCTCCCAGCATGCAGCCAGAATGAAGTGGCTGCACTCTGCACTGCTGAAGGGAAGGCTGCAGGGCCTTTTGTTCTGAGGAAGCTGCCCGGAAGTCCAGGGTGCTCACAGGAAAGGGTGGGGTCTGCATCCAGGACATGCTAGTGAGCCCGCATGTCTTTACTCACTTAGGGTAGTACTGCTCTAGAATGTCTGCTGGGGTCAAAGTAATAAAACCACTAAGATCTGTGCTCAAAAGTGCAGCTAAGATCATTACCACCTATTTGGAAGCTTCTATTACTTACAGTGAGAAGATCCCTACATGAAGGTATCTCTCTGAGTCTTTTGTTGTTGTTGCTCTGTTTTTACAGTGCTGGGGTTTAAACCCAGGGCCTCAGGAATAGTAGGCAAAAGCTTGCCACTGAGCTACATCCCCAGTCCATCTCAGAGCTATTTTGCTTTCCCTAATGCTTCTTCTCTCCTAAATTTTGCAGGCAGACCTTGCCACAATGAAAAGTGGCACGTTTTGAACTGCTACGTTCTATTGTGTGTTTGTTCTTATGTAAACAGAGTGGGGAAAGCTCTTAATGTTTGCATACCATGTGTTCCCTGAAGACTCTAAGGAGGCCTTGTTTTGGATCTCACCAGGTGAACAACTGCTTTGTGAAGCCAGCACGGTCCTGAAGTATGTGCAGGAAGATTCCTGTCAGTGTGGAGTCTATGGGAGACTTGTCTGTACAGACTTCAAGATTGCCTTCTTGAGCGACGAAGAATCTGCATTGAATAATGATGTATGTATGAGCTGCGTTTGCTTGCATTTGGAAGGAATGAGAATTGTGATTCCATTCCTCTGCTCATCCCCCAGCTTCTCAATTCCTCCACCTTCACCTCAGCACATAAATACAGACAGAAGACAAAAGTCCTCTCATCACTGGCCTTTCTCCTTCAGGAGTTCCTGTCAGCGGCAGACCATTTAGAAATTTCCCGCCTGTGTCTCAGCAAGCTGGCTTGCTTTTGACTTCATAGATTGACACTCAACTTTTTCTCATTTTTTTCTGTATTCAACACAGTACAAATCACTTATTAGAATAGCATCTCCCCAAATATACTAGTTCCCATGTTTTCACTGTACTAAACTCTTACTCAGATTCAGGAACTGAGTTCAATAATGAAACTGACAAGGCTGGGCATGGTGGCGCACTCTTGTAATCCTAGTACTTGGGAGGCAGAGACTGGAGGATCTGGGTTCACGGCCAACCTCACCTACTTAGTGAGGCCCTCCGCAACTTCGTGAGACCCGGTTTCAAAATAAAGTATAAAAAATAGGGCCGGGGGTGTAGTTCGGAGGTAGAAGGCCCCTGGGTTCAATCCTCGGTACCACAAAAAAAAAAAAAAAATGAAACTGACAGCAAGTGCAGCTTTTTTTGTGTGTGTGGTACTTGGGATTAAACCCAGGGGCTCTCTACCTCCGAGCTACACCCCCAGCCCTATTTTTTATTCTTTATTTTGAAACAGGGTCTCACTAAGTTGCGGAGGGCCTCACTAAGTAGCTGAGGTTGGCCGCAAACCTGCAATTGTCTGGTCTCAGCCTACCAAGTATTGGAATTACAAGCGTGCGCCACCACGCCCGGCTGATTCTTTATTTTTGAGATATGGTCTTACTAAGTTGCATAGGGCCTTACTAAGTAGTTGAGGCTGGCTGCGAACCTGTGATCCTCCTGTCTCAGCTTGCACCACCACTCACCACGAAGTTCAGCTTTTTAATTTCAGTTTGCTTTATGTTTAGTGTAAACCTAGTAACCTAGTAGTAATGTCCTTGTGAGATTTGTCCCTACTTACGAATGAAGACAACTGCTCACACACTAGGAGAACACTGTGTTTATGGAAACCCGGTCAGGGTCCCTCCTGGCCCCAGTGTGCCAGCTGTCTTGGACTTCCCTTGTTTCTTTTTTCTCTTTCCTCACCTTTTTTTTTAAACTGGGGATGGAACCCAGGGTGCTCTCCATTGAGCTATACCCTCAGCCCTTTTTCATTTTTTATTTTGAGACAGGTCTCAATAAGTTACCTAGATCGATCTTGAATTTGATCCTCCTGCCTCAGCCTCTTGAGTAGCTGGGATTACAGGCATGTGCCACCAAGCCCAACTCCTCCTTTGCTTCTTAAACAGCAGTACCGTTGCTGTTTCCAAATCTGATCTTCTGTGCTGCTGTCCACTGTAGTGGTTTGGTTTCTCATCCTATACTTGAATCTCTCAGTGTTTTCTTCCCAAATCTGGTCTCAGGTACCTGTGAAAGTCACCTCTTTGCATTTATGTGAAAAATGTTAGCTTACATGTCACTTCCCTGTATTTCTCAAAGTGACTGTGTGTGGCATGGTAGCTTTGCCTAGGAGCAGCCCAGACATGACACGCTCTGCTTGAGTTTGAAAACCCAATGCTTGCCGGGCGTGGTGGTGCACGCTTGTAATCCCAGTACATGGGAGGCTGAGACAGGAGGATCACAGGTTCACGGCCAGCCTCAGCTACTTAGGCCCTCCGTAACTTAGTAAGACCCTGTTTCAAAATAAAGAATAAAAAATAGGGCTGGGGGTGTAGCTCGGAGGTAGAATGCCCCTGGGTTCGGTCCCCAGTACCACACACGCACAGATAAAAAACCAATGCTCATGACCTCTTCTCACATACTTGCTTGCCCTTCTCTTAGGGATGTGTGGGTGCATTTCCCTGTTTATCTGAATGCACAAGTGGAGAATAGTGATTTGCTCTGCCTATAAATGTCTAACAATACATAAAACGGAGTCACAGTTGTTTCCTTTTGAATCTTTTAGGAAACTCAGTTTAAGAATAAGGTTATAGGAGAAAATGACATTACACTCCACTGTGTGGATCAGATTTATGGAGGTAAGTATCTCTTTTTTCTTGTGTTGTCTCCAGCCTTTGAATGTATAGCTAATGATGTTGAAATATCCTTGTAGCCCTTTATAGTTTACAAAAGTGTTCACATAATTGATCTTGTGTCAGTTTTATGGATGATGAGATGTGAAGTAGCTCATTGGGGATTGTTTAGCTGCAGAAGCTTGGACTTCAACTTGGAACCTGTTTTTTCTAGTACTCCACACAGACCATCCTTCCTATATTAGATGTTGATCCGACTGCTTGCCACCAGCGTTAGCTGTGTACGTTTTACTTTAAAGGCTAATCTGGAAAGGTCTGTTGTATTGCATTAAGATGCCTTTTCTGCTGACTAGACAGGCCACTCCTACCAAGCCTCTCTGTTTCTCTTCTCCATTTTTTTTTTTTGTGTGTATATGTGTGTTCAGGGATTTTTCAGAAATCATTCAAGAACAGCTATTTATAATGTTCTGAACACCAATAGGTGCTAGGTGGTCCGAACTCTGGGGCAGAGAGAGTTAGAAGGGGCCCCAGCCATAACCTAGCTGTTGGCTGGCATGAAACCACATCCCCAGTGCTCTCCCTTTCATCCTTTATGATCTCAGCCTTCAGAATTGGGTTTTCTTTGGGCCAGTGGAGTCCACTCGGCTGACAGTGGCCAGTATGTTTGGGTCTTATGTTTACTTTGGTGGAATGAAGAAATGATCGCTTTCAGAGACGGATCCCTGTTGGGAGAGACTGGAATCATGTCCTTAGAAGTTAGTAGGCTGCCTTGTTTTTTTGGCATTAATTTGTTGCTGTGTAACATACTTTCTTTTCCTGATTTCATCATTACTCTGTAGTGTTTGATGAGAAAAAAAAAACTCTCTTTGGACAACTGAAGAAGTACCCTGAGAAACTCATCATCCACTGCAAAGACCTTCGAGTATTTCACTTTTGTCTGAGGTACACAAAGGAAGAAGAAGTCAAAAGGGTAACTAGTTGCATATGTTTTTAGGTTTTGTTCCCCATTAGGTTTCCCACACTGTTTCAGTCAGCATTCTCACTGCTGTGACCCAGACACCTGACATGCACACTTAGAGGAAGGAAGAGTTACTTGCTTATGGATCTAGAGAGTTCAGTCCTATATATATTTCATTTTATGCCGACTACCAAGCAGGAGCCAGGGCTGCAGGTATTTACGGTGTGATGATGGGGAGCAGAGAGAAAGCAAAAGATCAGAGAGAGGGTCAGAGACACGCTGCAGCTGGGCGGGGCTGGGACACACACACACACTCACACTCACACACTGTACCCGGCTATGCCCCTAGGGACCCACCTCCCGCCAGTGTGGCCTCCAGAGCATGAGGTCCAGGGGACATTTTTACATCCAAACCCACTGACTCTAGTGTTTGTTTACACTGACCGAAGGTAGAAGGGAGCCTTTCATTCTGTGATGTTGAAATTGGTTGTAATCCCATATTCTTTGATTAAAATGTGAGAGGTGAAGCTGGGTGTGGTGGCGCATGCTTGTAATCCCAGTACTTGGGAGGCTGAGACAGGAGGATCACAGGTTCACAGCCAGCCTCAGCTACTTAGTGAGGCCCTCCGCAACTTAGTGAGACCCTGTTTCAAAATAAAGAAGAAAAAATAGGGCTGGGAGTGTAGCTCAGAGGTAGAATGCCCCTGGGCTCAGTCCCCAGTACTGTAAAATAAATAAATAAATAAATAAATAAATAAATAAATAAATAAATAAAATGTGAGAGGTGACTGGGCAAAGCATGCCTGTGTATCAGCTTGGCACATATTAGCTTTCATCCTTTGCTTCATGTTTTAATTCTATAGCCACTGAAGATGGGAAGTGATAAGCCAGGTCAGGAGGCATTTGGGGAAATAGAAGGATGGGACAGCTACAAGTTATCCCTCTTCCCACCTCTGCTAGCCTGTCCTAAAGATAGTAGCACTGACTTCCAACTCCCATGAATGAATGAGTTACCCTAGGAGGCAGTGGTTGTGCGTGGAAGGAGGAGGTACATAGGTCAGACCAACAAAGCTGAGTTACCAGGTGTGCCATTGGAGGCTAAACCTGATTTAGTCTCCTAACTGCCACAATAAATTGAAATCTATAATGAGTGAACTCAGAAAGTGGCTATTTCAATTTGATATTCATATTAATTCCAATATTTCTCTTACTAAGATAATGAAGGTCTCAAACTTGCCACACTTGTAAATATATCAGGGGAAACTTAGCAAGAGGCCAGTGCAATATATTGTCTCCAGTGAGTTGTGCACACTTACAGGTAATGCTTTAATTTTCTTTCAGGTAATCTTCAGTTAGAATAATAAACATGACGCTACTACCTACTCTGAGCAGGAAGAGTGGTGTAGATATGGAAAATGCCTTGAGAAGCCAGAACCTTCATTTTTTTTTTTTTTTTTGCGGT
>PVJS01015076.1:30000-39412 GCA_004027185.1 Glis glis | reverse complement strand
CGAAAAAAAAAAAAAAAAAAAAAAAGGACAAAGGAACTGAGGTCTACAAAGAGACTGGAAGGGAGTGATCAGAGAGGTGGGAGGGAAATCTAGAGAGACCCCAGTCCAATGAGCAAAGAAAGGTTTTTGATAAGAGGAGAAGAGGCAAAGAGTGACTGACTACAATCAATTCGGCCTGTGGTTAGGGAACCTCATCAATCTTTCCCCACTCCACGCTGGGAGCCCGGCAGCCAGGCCTTTCTTATGCAAGCATATGAGAAGAGTCATGTCGGCTAAATCTGACCAATCTAAAAGGAAAACTGAAAATGCTGACATTGGCTATAACTTAGCCAGATCATTCATCCACTAAGATTCTCAGAATGGATTAGCTCCACTTAGGAGCTCAGAGCTTCCAATCTGCCTTTGTTTTAAAATCAACTTCATCAATGTTTAATTTAGATAAATAAATACAATGATTTTGAGTATACAGTTGAGTGGCTTTTGACAAATATATATTCCCACCATCCAAAGTATAGAATTTCTCTCATCCCCAGAAGTTTTCTCATGCCCCTGTACAATCAACACTTCTCCCCCTCAAGCAACCACTGATGTACTTTCTGTCATTATAGACTTGTTTTTTCTGCTCTAGAACTTTGTATAAATAAACCATACAGTATGAACTTTTTTTTTCTGTCTGGATCCTTTCACCTAGTACAATGTTTTCTTCCCATACATTTTAATAGAAAATATTCAATCATAAAACAAAGTGGAGAGAATTTTATAGTGAGCACCCATATACTTGCCTCTAGGTTCTAGCAGTAGATTCTATTACATTTGCTTTAGCACACCCACTTATCCATCTGGTTGTTTAGGCATTTTATTTTATTTTTTAAATTTCCTGCAGGGTTGGGATCAAACCCAGGGTCTGGTGCGTGCTAGGCAGGCACTTTACCACTAGCTGGGCTCTGCCTCACCTGCATGCATTTTAGCTGCCCCCTAAATACTTCATCATGCATACCAGACACAATTCTCCCTGCTGTTGCAGGAATCAGTTGTTTCCTCCTTTTTGCTGCTTAGTACTCCACCGTATACATAAACCATCTGCCTGATGATGGATAGTTATTTCCAGGTTTTTGTTTTCATGAGGAAAACTGCCATGAACATTTGTGTACACATCTTTGTATGGATATATGCTTCTATTTATCTTGAATAAGTGCTTTGGGGTGCTTTTGTGGAATCATATGGAAAGCGTAACTTTATAACAGCCAAACTGTTTTCCAAGTTGTACCAGTTTACATGGCTGGGGGTAATGTGTTAGAGTTCAGCTGTTTCCCATTCTCACTGATACATTGTACTGTCAGTCATTGATTTCAGTCATTCTGGTAACCTTTTAATTTGCATTTACCTCATAATGAATGCTATTGAACACATTTTCACATACCTATTGGCCATTTGTGTATCCTGTTTTGTGAAGTGTCTGTTTGATCTTTGCCCATTTAAAAAAAATGGGCCATTTGTCTTGTTGTTCAGTTGTAAGAATTCTTAATATATGCCCACTGTGAGATTGGTATTGAAAGTATTTTATTATTTTCCCCTCGTCTATGGCTTTCCTTTTTTTATTATTTATTTATTTTTTTTTTTTGATTCTGGGGATGCAGGGGATAGAACCCAGGGCCTCCTAAATGCTAGCAAGTGCTGTACCACTAAGCTACACCCCTAACCCTTTTACAGGCTGGCTCTGAACTTGCAATCCTCCTGCCTCAGCCTCCTGAGTAGCTGGGATTACAGGTACCATGCCCAGTTTACAGCTTGCCTTTTTATTTTGTTAACTTTCGTCTTTTGAAGAGCAGATTTTAAATTTTTGATGAGGACCAAATTCTGAATTTTTTCTTTTATGGTTAGTGCTTTATTTTTTTTGTATTTTCTAAGAAATAATTATCTAAGAAATAAGGAAATCATTATTTCCAAAGTTAGGTAGTGGTTACCTCTAGCAGGAGGAAGTGGGTTACAGTGAGGGAGGGGCACACAGGAGCCTTTTGAGCTGTTTCGATTTTGCCTCTTGGTTGATGATTACCTGGATGTTCAATTTATAGTCCTTCATTAAAATGTATATTTAACTTTTATGCACATTTCTGAACATATTTTACATTTCTGAAAAATTTTACATTTTTTTACAATTTAAAAAAAGTTCGACTTTTCAATGAAGATATAATTTCACTATAATTCTTTTTTTTTTTTTTTTTTTTTGCTGTACTGGGATTGAACCCAGGGGCATTCTACCTCTGAGCCACACCCCTAACCCTATTTTTTATTCTTTATTTTGAAATAGAGTCTCACTAAGTTGTGGAGGCCTCACTAAGTAGCTGAGGCTGGCCACGAACCCCGATCCTCTGGTCTCAGCCTTCCAAGTACTGGGATTACAAGCATGCGCTACCACACCCAGCTTAATTTCACTATAATTCTTAACTCTGAGGTTGAAAACAAAAACAAAAAGTAAAAAGCCCTCAATAGATTTGTGAAGTAGAGGAAATGTCCCAGAAAGTAGAGCAAAAAGACAAAGCAATAGGAAATAGGTGAAAAAAATACAGAGCAAATTCAGAAAGTGTAATAGCACAAAGAAGAAAAGCAGAGAGAGAGAGAAAGAGAGAGGTGGAAGGGGCAAATCGCCAACTAAATAAATGCCTCTTGGAACTGAAGGATGTGAGTTTCCAGGTTAATGGCCCTGAGTGCCCAGCATAGTGGATGCAAATTGTAGATGCAAGAAATATATTGAAAGTTTCAGAATACTAAGGACAAAGAGAAGATGCTGCAGGCCTTCAGAGAGAAGAGTAAAGAAAAAGCTCACATATGTAGAAATGAAATAAAAAAAGGAATCAAAATGACTTTGGATGACTTAACAGCAATACCAATAGCTAAGAGACAAAGTGAGAAATGCTTTCCACATTCTGAAAAAACTAATTTCCAAACTAGAATATGTATGGTAAAGTAATAAAGATTGCAAGTTCTCACCTATTCTCAGAAAGCTATGTTGCTAAACCATAATAAATGAACAAACCAAGAAAGGAAAGACATCTGTTCACGATACAGGAGATCCCTGCAACAAAGAGATTAGGCGATTGTCAGGCTGATGGTAAAGGGAGTCCCAGGATGACAGCTGAGCAGTCTGTGTAGAAATAAATCAGACCAGACCAAAGTATGTCCAAAGGCTCTGGAAGATTTGGATAGCTGACAAAGAGCTAGGATTCATTACATAGAAACCAACCAAACAAAATAATTATTAACTCCAGGGAAAACCTAAAGTTGTGCAAGAAAAGAAAAGTAAGCATAGTTTGGTTCATACTGGCTTGTGACTATTGTTTGTATGATTACAGTAAAATCGAGCATCTTAATTTAAAAATCTGAAATCTTGCTGGGCGTGGTGATGCACACCTATAATCCTAGTACTTGGGAGGCTGAGACAGGAGGATCACAGTTTCGAGGACAACCTCAGCAATCTAGCGAGACCCTGTTTCAAAACAAAAAATAAAAAAGTAGGGCTGGGGTTCTAGCTTGGAGGTAGAATGCCCCTGGATTCAATCCCCAGTAACACACACACTGAAATCTAAAATCCTCCAAAACGCATGTGTGTTTTTTTTTTTTTGAGCTACAATTTGACATCATAAGTGGAAAATTCCACTTAAGGCTTGGTCCCCAGTGCAGAGGGTGCAGCGATGGGGATTTGGGAAGTGGTTGGATCCTGAGGGCCCTCACCCCATCAATTGATTAACCCATTGAGGGACATTCATGATTGAATGGATTATTGGAAGATGGTGGGAACTATAGGTAGTGGGACCTAGTTAGAGAACGCAGGTCACTAGGGGCAGGCTCTGGAAGGATTTATCATGTCCTTGGCCCCTTTCTTGTGTGTTTTGTCTCTGCTTCCCGGCCGCCATGAGGTGAACAGCTCTGCTCCATCAATCCCCCGCTGCCACCAGGCTCTGCCTCCCCACAAGCAGCAGCAGTGGAGCCAGCCCACGAAGACATGAAACCTCTGAAATGAGTCAAACTCTTTCCTTCTCTGAGCTGCTTTTCAGGTACTTTGTCACAGTGACACAAAGCTGACGAACGGGTGAATGTGGAGTGGAGGCGATGGAGGATGAGCTACGGTCCCCTCTTAGGAAATGCCTAAGCCTAAAAAAAAGTGGCAATATAAGCTGCTGCTGTTGCTGCTACTGTTGTTGTTGTTGTTATTATTATTATTATTATTATTACTTGAGCTGGAGTTTCACTATGTCACCCAGACTTATTTTGAACTACTGAGCTCAAGTTTTCATGGGTGCCACTACATTGGCTCTAAGCCTTTTCTTGAGGAGGATAATCTTTTCTTCCTCTAGCAAGATTGCTAGAGGAAGAAAAAGCACTTGATTAATTCAACATTCATTCATGATTTTTTGTGGTACTGGGGATTAAACCCAGGGACATTCTACCTCTGAGCTACACCCCCAGCCCTATTTTTTTTTTAGTTTTGAAACAGGGTCTCACTATGTTGTGAAGGGCCTTGCCAAGTTGCTGAGGCTGGTTTTGAATCTGCAATACTCCTGTTTCATCCTCCCAAGTACTGGGATTACAGGTGTGTGCCACCACGCCCAGCTCATTCATGATTTTTAAAAATGATTTTAATATGGATACATAATAATTGTATTTTTTGTGGTACTGGGGATTGGACCCAGGGGCATTCTACCTCTGAGCTATACCCCCAGCCCTATTTTATTTTTATTTTGAAACAGGTTCTTGCTAGGTTGATGAGAGTATCACTACTACCTGAGGCTGGCTGCAAATTTGCGATCCTCCTGTCTCAGCCTCCCAAGTACTAGGATTACAAGCATGAGCCACTACGCCCAGCTTAATTGTACATATTTATGAAATACTTGTATATAATATGTAATGATCAAATCATGGAAGTTAGCATATCAATCACCTCAAACATTTATCACCACTTTGTGTTGGCATCATTAAGAATTTTTCTTCTAGTTATTTTGAGATGTACAATAGTGCCAGGGGTGTAGCTCAGTGGTAGAACACTAGCCCTGTATGCTCAAAGCCCTGAGTTCAATCTCCAACATTGCAAGGGGAAAAATATGTACAGGTATATATATAATAAATTATAACTCTAGTCATCCCGCTGTGCTATAGAACACCAGAACTTCTTCTTCTTTTTTTTTTTTTTTGTGTGTGTGTGGTGCTGAGGATTGAACCCAGGGGCATTCTACCTCCGAGCTACATCCTCAGCCCCATTTTATTTTTTATTTTGAAACAGGGTCTCACTACGTTGCTGAGGCTGATCTTGAACCTGCGATCCTCCTGTCTCAGCCTCCCAAGTACTGGGATTACAGGTGTGGGCCACCATGCCAAGTTGATTCCTCTTATCTAACTATTTTTATACTCAGTAACCAACCTCTTTCTATCCTCTCTTCCTGTTCATGACTTTTAAAAACATTTCCTTCCTTCTTCTTTTCCCCTTTCCCTTCCTAGGTAATGAAAAGTCATTATGTGGAGCAGGGCAAAACAGGCACCTCAGCACAGCAGCTGCCTGGTGTGGGGTGTCAGCACCTGAGCAGGTTGAGGAGGGTGTCTGTACAGGTGAGGGGGTCAGGAGTGACATTAGGAGATTGGTAACATATGAGGGGGTTCCTCAAATTAGATATTTCACTGTTGGAGAAGGGAGCTACAAAAATGTAAAAGGATAAAGCCAGAATAAACTCTTGTGGAAACCCATGGATTTCAAGAAATATAGACATAAATAGAAATAAATATAGATGTAGCCACTGGGTGCAATGGCACAAGCCTGTAATCCTGTACTTGGGAGGCTGAGGCAGGAGGATCATAAATTTGAGGCCAGCATGGGCAACTTAGTGAGATCCTGTCTCAAAATAAGAAATAAAAAGGGCTGGAGGTGTAGCCCAGTGGTGGAGCACTCTTGGGTTCAATCCCCAGTACCACACACACACACACACACACACACAATATAGATGTAAATGTGTGCACGGCAGTATATATATGTATATATATACACTATATATTCCGTGAATATGGATAGTGGAGTATACATATATATATGGAATGTATACATATATGTACATATATATATACTCCACTATCCATATATATATTCCATAGTTCTGTCCATTGAGAGGATTTTGGAGTGGTTACTGCCAATAACAATGAGTGATTATAGAATCCACATCTTGGCTTCTGATAATAAATACTTCGCTAAAAAAAAAAAATCAAGACTCTTTGAAGAAATGATTAATTCCAGCCCTGGGCAGGGAAAGGACAAGTTGTACATGAAGCATCTGAATGTACTGAAAAGCAAGGAAGTGCTCAAAGAACAAGAAGGGCCAGGTCATGGTGGCACACGCTTGTAATCCCAGGACTTAGGAGGCTGAAACATGAGGACCAAAGGTTCAAGGCCAGCCTCAGCAATTTAGTGGGACTTTGTTTCAAAACAAAAAACAAAAAGGGCTAGGGGTGCAACTTGGAGGTAGAACACCCTGGGTTTAATCTCTAGTAATAAAAACAAAACAAAAAACCCCAAAAGAACATAAGGACATATCAAAAGGACATAGAAGCCTATAATCCCAGTACTTGGGAAGCTAAAACAGGAGGATCACAGGTTTGAGGCCAGCCTCAAAAACTTAGTGAGACCCTGTTTCAAGATAAATAAATAAATAAATAAATAAATAAATAAAAATAGGGTTGGGGGAGTAGCTCAGAGGTAGAATACCTCTGGGTTCAAACTCCAGTAACAAATACACACACACACACACACATACACACACACACACACACACACACACACACACACAGAAGCCAGCTTGATTGGGCTTCTCTTGGCCAAATCTGGGATAAGTTGAGCTTCAAAATAAATATTAACAGTTTTTTTATTAAAGTAGGAAAGCCCAAGTAAGTAAATTGTATAGATGACTGATAGATGATAGATGATAGATTAGATAGATAGATAGATAGATAGATACAGGTGCATGCCGAACTGTGTATGTGCAAAGCCTTCTCATTTAGGGTCACCCCGATGATCCCCAGACAGTGAGAACACAGAGAAAACCAACTCTGAGAGATTTATTTCAGCTCAGGGAAGAGACTTCCACTTTAGGATATTTTTGCAGAAGATTTACAACTAAAGAATATAAAACTACTATATAGTTGGCAGCTGAAAATAAAACTTAATGGAAACCATCAAATAGTCTAACAGAAAATGCAGCACTCTTTTCATCTAATGAACTTTAGGATAAAGTTGAAGATGGTTATGGAAGCTGCTTGAAAGCCTAGGCAAGAGCCACGTGCACTACCTCCTCCTCCCTACTTGTACTAGAGCCTCACTGAAGAGATGGAAATCTTGGTTGGGACACACTTGCATAGGTGGATACTTGCTTTAGTATCATCAAGTTAAAAGCAGAAGATAGAAGCCAGGCGTGGTGACACACACTTGTAATCTCAGTACTTGGGAGACGGAGACAGGAGGATCACAGGTTCGTGGCCAACCTCAGTAACTTGTGAGGCCTTCTGCAACCCAGTGAGATCCTGTTTCAAAATAAAGAATAAAATAGGGCTGGGGTAGAATGCCCCTGGGTTCAATCCCTAGTACCACACACACACACACACACACACACACACACATACACGCACACAGCAGAAGATACTTCTGGATCAGATCATCTAATTGCTCTCAAGTTGAAAGTCAAATACTCTGCAGAATCAGCAGGTTGATTTGTGGATTTTCCTGTTTCACCTCTGCTTCCTAGATACCATGGAGCTCCTTACTAAGTATTCATAGTTTTCTGCAGCATTAGAATCACCAAAGGCAGCAGGGTGTGGTGGCCCAGGACTGTAACTCCAGTAGTTGGGAGGCTGACAGGAGGATGGCAGGTTCAAGGCCAACCTCAGCAACTTAGCAAGACCCTGTTTCAAATTAAAAGAGCTGAGAATGTAGCTCAGTGGTAGAATGCCCTGGTTCAAGCCCCAGTCTGTCTGTCTGTCTGTCTGTCTCTCTCTCTCTCACACACACACACACACAGAGAATCACCAAAGGCATTTTGGGATATTATGGATGAAATCAATGAGACCTGGGTACTTGAGCCAGAAAAACCTACCCAGAGTGCACCAGCATGCAGAATTGCATTAGAGAATGATGCTTCCATAAATCTAGAGGTAGACACGAGGCATCTTCTTATGCTTCCTCAGCTCTGCTTTCCTGGAGCTGATTATACAGTAAAACCCCTGGGAATGAGGGTGAGCAGGAATATATATTTGCAGGATCCAGAAAATAATCTGTTACAAAAATTGAAGATGTTTTAGAAATTGATTTTCCAGCTTGTGCCATCCTAGAAAATATATCTGATTTTCCTATGAATGGTGGAATTGTTTATGCTAAGCAACTTGATGTTGCCATTACTGATCAAGTGTGTGGTAATTTGCAGTGTGGACAGCCTTTCCATCAAACATGTTTATATGAGCGGTTAAGAGGACTAGTCACTAGCGAGCAGTTTTAAAATCACAATTGGTGAATGTCCATATTGTGGTAAGCCAATTAGCTTGAAAATGTCTGGGAGAAGACCCCTGAAAGAAGAATGTAATGTTTCTGTGCTAAGCTGGAAACTTTAAAAATTATTGAAAGGATTTTATTTAATATCTTAAGAGAAAATATAAGGCAAGAGATACTAACATCAAAAGGACAGCTAGGTGTGGTGGAGAATGACTAATCCTAGTTCTTGGGAGGCTGAGACAGGAGGATCGCAGGTTTGAAGCCAACTTCAGCAACTTATCAAGACCCTGTTTCAAAATAAAAAGGGCTGGGGGTGTAGCTGGAAGGTAGAATGTCCTGGTTTCAACAACAACAAAAGAGGAAAAAAGAAGAAAAGAAAAAGCATGACAAAGTCATAATAATGCACATCTGCCGGCTCTGGCTGTGCAATAACTTTTAAGAGAATATTATAAAAAGTTTTTGATTGAGCCGGGTGTGGTGGTGCACACTTGTAATCCCAGTACTTGGGAGACTGAGACGGGAGGATCTGGGTTTGCAGCCAGCCTCAGCTACTTAGTGAGGCTTTCCACAACTCAGTGAGACCCGGTTTCAAAATAAAGAATAAAAAATAAGGCTGGGGGTGGAGCTCGGATGTAGATTGCCCCTGGGTTCAATCCCCGGTACTGCCAAAAACAAAAAACAAAAAACAAAACAACAACAAAAGTTTTTGAAACCAGGCATAGGGTGCATGCCTGTGATCCCCTCACTACTTATGAGGCTGAGGCAGGAGGATCAAAAGTTCCAGGCCAGCCTGAACAATTTAGCAAGACCCTGTCTCAAAATAAAACTTTACAAAAGCCCTGGGGAGGCCGGGTATGGTGGTGGATGCCTGTAATCCCAGTACCTGGGAGACTGAGA
>PVJS01015076.1:0-27500 GCA_004027185.1 Glis glis | reverse complement strand
TCCAAGCTACACCCCCAGTCCTATATTTTATTCTTTATTTTGAAACAGGATCTCGCTAAGTTGCGGAGGGCCTCACTAAGTAGCTTAGGCCGGCTGCGAACCTGGCTCCTCTGGTCTCAGCCTCCCAAGTACTGGGATTACAAGTGTGTGCCATCATGCCTGGCTTTTGTTTTGTTTTTTTGTTTTTTGTTTTTTTGAGGATTAAATGAGTCGTAAAGCACTTAGGAGAATTTTGGGTAGATAGAAAGTTCTGAATGAATGTTAATGATATACAGCATAAATGTTTGTGGCTAAATTAGTTTATTCTTTCTCCTGTCAGTTCAAATATACTGTTGAGACCCTCATGAAATCACTCTAGTTAGAGTTCTTTTTGCTATTTCCATAATTCCCAGAATTATACTTTCCAGAATTTCTTTTTGGTTTGTTTTTGTAATCTTTGTCTCTTTATTGACATTCTCTATATGACATGGCGGCAGATAAATGTCACCGTACCTTTCCTTTGTCATACTTTTCTTTAGTTCTGTGAGCAAGTTTATAATGGCTATTTTGAATTTTTTATGCTAAATCCAACATCTGGTCATTCTCACAGGTAGTTTCTGATGCCTATTTTTTTTCCCGTCCAGGGTATGAGTCATATTTTCCACTTGTTTGCATGACTGAAAATTGTTTGTTTGAGGCCAGACATTTAAGGTAATACATATAACAACTCAGTACTGGTCTCTTGTCCATGTTCTTAGGCTTGTTAAGGCTTGTTAGTGGGACAAAAAGTTCCAGGTTCACCTTGGTTCCATTTTTTTTTTTTTTGTACTGGGGATTAAACCCAGGGGCATTCTACCTCAGAACTACACATAGCATGAATGCCAGGTGCAGTACATAACTGCCTCAGAGCCCTCCTTACATACAGGAGAGCCACAAGCCAGGGGTGTATATTTAGGTTTCCCATAGCAGGTTCCCATGGCAGGGGTCCCAACGGTTACTTCCCACAGTAAAGCAAGCAAGCATAACGAACATGCAGAAGCAAAAGTAAGCGGTTAGCATAGTAACAATAACACAAAATAACACAATAAGTAGTTTCCATACTTCAATGAGCAGTTACCTGCAAGTAGTTTTTACTTCCCTGTTTTCCTCTGCACAATCATGTACAATTAATCGTCACCAACTAACTGTCACAGACTACTGCATTTTGGTTTGATTCTGCCAAAAGCTTACTTCCCTGTTTCAAGGCGAGGTGGGGTCGTCTCTAGTAACAATATAGTAATAACATGGAGCTACTTTAACTAACAGGCTTTTGATTGTACATCATCACAGTTAGGTTGCTGAGAGTCTGGCTACATTGCTCAGGTTGTCCTCCAACTTGTGATCCTCCTCTCTCAGCCTCTCAGGTACTGATAGTGTTTTGTTTTTGTAGTACTGGAGATTGAACCCAGAGGCATTCTACCTCTGAGCTACATCCCCAGCCCTATTTTATTTTTATTTTGAAACAGCGTCTTGCTAGATTGATAAAAATCATTTTCTTTCTCTAGTTCCATGACCACATCCAGAGTTAAATTCCACTAATTGCGGCTGATTATTTTATTGTTTACAACAATACTCTAGCTATAAATTACTCTACAAATGAATCCAGTTGAATTTTGACCCCTTTGAAGGAATAGTTTATAAGGTCAGTGTTTAATATTTGTTCTTACCAGAGGAGGGCTTCTACCAGTTATCTTAATCTCTTGTTCTTTCCTGCACATGAGAGAGCCTCCAGTTTCTCCCTATATCCATGGATGATTGGTTGCAGAAGCTCCTACTGCTATCAAAATTCTTGGATGCTTAAGTCCCCAGTATAAAATTGCATTGCAGCTGGGCAGTGGGGTGCAGGCTTGTAATCCCAGTACTTGGGAGGCTGAGACTGGAGGATCTCAGGTTCTAAGCCAGCCTCAGCAACTTAGGGAGACTCTCCTCAACCTAGTGAAACCCTGTTTCAAAATAAAAAATAAAAAGGGCTGGGGGTGTAACTTGGAGGTAGAATGCCCCTGGGTTCTAGCCCCAAAACGCCCCCCCACAGTTGCACTGTATCTGTATTTGCATAGAACCTATGCACATCCTCTCGTATATTTTAAATAGTCTCTGTATTACTTACAATACCTATAAGATTTAAATGCTATGTAAATGATTGTTATACTGCATTGTTTAGGGTCTAGTGGTGAAATATGTCTGTACATGTTCAGTACAGACACAGTTTCTTTTTCCGAACATTGAGGCAGGACAGAGGACCTGGGAATAGGAAGGAGAAAGGCCATTGCCTTCTGTGAGGTTGGGGCAGGTAAACAGGAAAGCTGTGCCGGTTTGGGGAAAATTGCTCGGATATTAACTTCTAATAAAATGTAAAAGACAGTCATTCAAGCAGGGAGAGGCTGTAGCTCTGTTTGTTACATTCCAAGAGCTCCCCCTCCCTTCTTTTCTCCCTTCTTTGTTCTAAATGATTAACCCATAGTAAAAATGTAAAGACAATTGAAGCCTCTAGCCTTAGAAGCAGCAGAGACTTAAGAGCACCATAGAGGCAGTTAAGGCCTTTAGCCCTAAAGATCACAGCGACTCTGCCTAGCACATTTTAAAACCGTAAAGATAGCAAAGGCCTTATGTCTTGCTCTTAGAGATTATACACAGCTGCACTGGCTACAGCTAGTGCCTCTGTTTACCTCCTCTTTTTTGTGACCCAGCCTCAGTATGAGAAAGGCGAACTCCATGTGTTACATCAAAGTGCCCATAGTTGATAGACAACCAATACAGTCCAATACAACAGGGGTAAATACAAGGTAGATTATTGACCTCTGTACTTAGTAAGTGCACTTAGTAGACTAGAAAGAATCACCTGCCTAAGGAATAAGTTATGCCTAAGAAATAAGTTTCTAGCTCATTGCCTTGGTAACACTGATAAAACCATACCAATGTGAGAATTGTATTTAAGGGGCTGGGTTGGAGGGAGGAGCAGAGTTCCACTTTCGGGCTCTCCTCCGCCGTGTCTTTCAGGCACGCTGCTTTTTTTTTTTCTCTCTCTTCTCTTTTTCTATTTCCTACTGACTTTGTAATAAAATTTTGTTAAAGCTGCAACTGACCTGCCTGTTAGTTTTAGTTCCTCTCTTCAGACAATCTGGTCTGAATTGAAGGGAAAGAGTCCACAGCGCTGCTCTCACCATAACAAAGCAAGAGACTAGTGGGCCCTGACCAGCCCACAAGATAGCAATTCAAATGAAGGATCAAAATTGCGCAAAAGTCATTGGTTCCCCAAAACCCAATTCTGACCAATCATAAAAGGGCAGATAGAAAACCTCAGGAAGGTTTAAAAGCCCAATTCCCAAGAACTTCAAGGTCACTCTCTTTCTGCCCCCTCCCCTTGCATGTGGGGGGAGCTGCTTTGTCTTCTATCTTTCCCTGACTTAAACCCTCTTGTTTCTATACTCTTAGCTAGTCTCTGGACTTCATTCGTTCAATTCCACTGGACAAGAACCCTATAAGAGGCGACTCCCCCGTTTCAACATTTTCCGTCTGAGGCTGGTTGAATCCACAGATACACAGAGCCAGCAAATACAGAGAGTCCACTTGAATCTCTTCCCATTTGCCTGTTACCACAACTTCTGCCATATTTTTAGAGCACCCTTTGGCTTGAACTCCTCCATGCTTTGCTGCAAATGAAGTCAGTTCCTTAGGGATGCACTGCTTAACCCTCCAGTGCAATCTCTGAGCCAAGTCTCTGGGGCTGGGGGTAGAACAATGTCAAGCTTCTCTCTAAGTCTCTGCTATAGGATCTTATGTGGACAAGGGGTAGCAGCCCCAGGTCCTCCCAGCTTCTCTCTTCATGTAACTACCACTTGAGAAGCTGAATTAAAGGTCATTGGAACCCTAGTATTCTTAGCACTCCAGCCCAAGGTACAGAATCTGCCCCCCAAATTGGTGCTGGATGGAAGAAAGGATCCCTCAACTCACAACCACACTTACTGGGACTCAGCCTCAGTATCAGAGAGCTAAAGAGAAGGGTAATCCTGGCATCCTGCTCCTCTGACTGGGAGGCTGGGAGCTGTGGGGAGGAGGCTTTCTGTTCTTGGTTGTCAGGAGCAGAGTGTGTTTTGTTGAGCTGAGAGGCAGAAGGGAGAGAGAGGTGTTGGTTCAAATACCACAGGCTAGGACTTTCTTACAGGATTTTTGTAAGTGTGTGTGTGTGTGTGTGTGTGTGTGTGTGTGTGTGTGTGTGATCCTCCTGGAGATTGAACTCAGGGGCATTCTACCTCTGAGGTACACCTCCTATTTTATTTTATTTTTTATTTTGAAATAGGGTCTCAATAAGTTGCTGAGGCTGGCTTTGTTGTTGTTGTTGTTTTTGTTTTGGTACTGGGGAGTGAACCCAGGGGCATTCTACCTCTGAGCTACACCCCCAGCCCTACTATATTTTTATTTTGAAACAGGGTCTCACTAGGTTGATGAGAGTTTCACTATTTGCTGAGGCTGTCCTCAAACCTGCAATCCTCCTGTCTCAGCCTCCCAAGTAGTGGTATTACAGGCACACACCACCACACCCAGCAGATTTTTAAAAAAAAATAGATCTTTAATTTGCTGTTTGCCCTTAGGGCTATTTCCATAGGATCTGAATATTTGGTTCCTTGTGTTAAGTACTTTTCATCAGTTTCACTTGGGGTAGGTCAGCCAAGCTCTAATGCTGTCGTGCCAGTAGTCCGTTTTCTTGGTATTTCTTCTTGCAACTTTCATGTAAGATTTTTTCTACGTGTGTGTGTGTGTGTGTGTGTGTGTGTGTGTGTTGGGCATTGAACCCCAGGCCTTGTACATGCTTAGCACTCACTCGACACCTCCAGCCAAAAGTTAAGAAGATTTGAAAGTTTGGGTATCTGAGTGTTAGATGGCTTGTTCTAGCATGTGTAAGGCCCCCGAGTTGATGCCTAGCAACATACACACACACACACACACACACACACGCACACACACACACCTTAAAAAAGGAAAAAAATCTTTTAAATCCCAAGAAAGTAATTATTAGGAATAGATTAAAGCACGTTCACGTTTGCCACTTAATATTCCCATACATTGGTAATAAACACTAGCAGTGCTCATAGCGCCTAGAACGACTTTAAAGATCCAATATGGTTTCACAGCACATTCAGCTAGTTGCAGAGGCCATAAAGAGGAAACTGTTTTGGCCGGTATTTCAACTCAAAGGGATTTCTGAGGGGCTGGAGAGTGGGGTCTCCGGGGCTCTCACAGCGATGGGCGGGCACTAGATGTCTGTGACTGTCCCGGGCGGGCCCAGGCTGCCGGAGTGGGAGTGGGCAGGGAAGCGCAACGCTCGTAACTGCTGCACCACGTCCGCTCGCTAGCTTTCGGTTTCCTCGCCTCCATTTTGCGTGAAGTCTTCGGGTGTCGGGGCAGTGAAAGCCCTCTGGTCGCAGCGGGACGAGAGCCCTGCTTTGGGCAGCACGGTACGTGCACCCTACGGGCGGCTTCTGCGCAGGGGCCCCGCGCACCGACTGCGCGCCCAGGTCCCCGCAGCAGTGCGCCGCGCACCCCCGGCCGCCCGGCAGGGCTGCGGGCTGTCGCCAGGAGAGGGGTGGGCCGGTGGCAGTGACTCAGTCTGCAGATTCCTGAGCTCGGGTTTGCCCCTTGGGCACTGGGCTGGGCGGGGCGCCCCCGCTCCCACCCCCCTGAGCCCAGCCCCTCACCCTGTCTCCACGCCGGGGCTCTCCAGACGCGCCCGAGGCTGCGGGCTCCCGGCTGCGGTCCGCGGCGCGGGGACCCCGGCAAGCAGCCCTGGGCCCCCGCAGCCCACCCCTGCAGCCCACCCCCGCAGCCCACCCCCGCAGCCCACCCCTGCAGCCCCAGAGGCGGAAAGCTGGCCACGAACTCTCGACAGCATTTTCATTTGAGAGTTGCTTAATTCCCGAGTGGACTGTCTGTCGATGGGTAGTTTTCCTTTCGAAAAATTGGCTTTTCTTCACTCCTCTGGAACCTCTGGCCCGGCGGGAAGTTTTACTCTGTTTTGCAGTGGCTTGGTGAAGTAGGTCAGGGCTATTTCTCCAAGCAGTTTAATGTACATTTTGGCAAATTACAAGGAAAGCTTGCCTTGGGTGAGTTGGGAATGCTTTACTGGTTAAGATTCTTTTTAAAGCTTTAAACATCTTTCTGCCATTCCTCCCACCCCCTTCAAAAGGATCCAGAAATGTAAGATGATTTCAAGTGTTCTTGACTGACTGTGTCTGGATTTGGACTGAAGGGCATGTCCTTTTAATATTAACAGCGGATAGCGACAGAACAAAGACCATTGAAATCCAGAACAAATGGCTCATGGGAGCAGGAAGTAAATTCAAGGAAGCTACTGTTCTCTAAATTTGTTGACATTTAAAATTTGTTACGCAACGAGGGGTGGAGCCAATAGGAGGAAGAACGCCTCAGACTTTGGACCTTGACTAACCAGGATATCCGGAAGTTAAGACAAGTTCTGGTGGACTTGATCTGCTTTATACAAGAGATTTCAGATGAGAGGGACGAAATTTTAAAAATTTTGGTATTTTTCCCTCTGGTGGTTCTCCTAAATAATTTTTCTTTTCCTTTTTCTTTTTTTTTTTTCCGGTACCGGGTATTGAACCCAGGGGCGTTCTACCTCCGCGCTACACCCCCGGCCCTATTTTTTATACTTTATTTTGAAACCGGGTCTCACGAAGTTGCGGAGGGCCTCACTAAGTAGAGAGAGGGAGAGAGAGAGAGAAAGAGCTGAGGCTGGCCGCGAACCTGGATCCTCAGGTCTCCGCCTCCCAAGTACAGGGATTACAAGCGTGCGCCACCATGCCCGGCTTTTCCTTTCTTTTTCTTTCTTGTATTTGGGGTTGAACCCAGGGGCGTTCTACCTCTGAGCTACACCTCCAACCCTTTTTATCTTTTATTTTGGAACATGATGTTGCTAAAGTGCGGAGGCTGAGCCGGGCGTGGTGGCGCACGCTTGTAATCCCAGTACTTGGGAGGCTGAGACAGGAGGATCGCAAGTTCGCGGCCAGCCTCAGCTACTTAGTGAGGCCCTCCGCAACTTAGTGAGACCCTGTTTCAAAATAAAGAATAAAAAATAGGGCTGGGGGTGTCGTTCGGAGGTAGAATGCCCCTGGGTTCAATCCCCAGTACCTAAAAAAAAAAAAAAAGTGCCGAGGCCGACCTTGAACTTGTGATCCTCCTGTGTCAGCCTCCCACGTACTGGCAGTACTGTCATGCCACCACCCCCGGCTCCCCTAAATCATGTTACAAAAGAGTTGCGTTGAACAACAACAAAAAAAACATGGTTCAACGCCAAGAATTAAAAAAAGAAATCCTGGTTTGGAAGGGAATTTTCAGTGTGTTTGGCATACGGAAAGTTTTTCTTTTTTGATAACACTTGTTTTAAAGAGACTTTTTTTTTTTTCTGGAGACTTTGTGATGCATTTGCACTCTAACACTCTGGCTTGCTAACTTAATCCCGTTTCCAAGATGAATTCGCCTGCGGGTCGGCGGGACGCTGGGCTTGCCCGGCTCCCCGGGATTGTTGCGCTAAGTGCCGGGGACCGCAGACGGTTTTTCGGGCGTTGGCCGGGGGCCTCCGGGAAACTGGGACGCAAGAGGTTTGGCCAGGGCGCTGACGCGTCCCTGGCCGCTCGTAGTAGGGCGGTGGTGAAGCCTTGGGGGCCTGCGGGCTGACTCAACTTCCTGAAACTCGGAACGTATGCCCATTTGTTCACACTTGGGGGATTTCACAGCCAGAAACATGCGCGTGGCCTCGTGGACATTTTTGGGGGCACCAGGAGGGGGATCCCGCAGATCTCATTCTTAAACCTACGTGGGCGGCGCCTCGCCTGGAGGGCGGCGTGGAGGAGGCGTTCCGCGCTCTGCAGGCAGGGTTCCCAGGACTTCTGGAGCTACAGCGGAGGCCACCTGTGGATGCGTGCGACGCTCTCCTGCAGTTTCTCATTCCGCCAGGAGCATTCCAAGTGTTCCTGAGAATGGGCGACGTTCCCGGCCACCGTCTAGTGGGAAGAGCCGGTGTCCGCCCAGAGTGAGTAGACCGAGAACTTTACCATTCCTTCTCCTACTCACTCTTCTGAGGCTGACGGCGCCTTGGGCTCCGGGGACATCGGGCGGCACTGTCCCCCGATCCCAGCAGAAAAGTATTGCGTCTCCTACTTTCTGCCCTTGGTCTCTCCCTGGAGCCTCCTGGGGACTCACGCACAGCATTCCGAGACTTGTCACTCTTTTAAATCAGGAATGGACTTCGTTTGAGGATTGGGGGCGTCCTTAAGCCTGCTTATTTCTTGTAGAGCCCAAGAACGAATTAAACTGGTGTTTATGGGTTGAAATGCCTTCTTGCTTTTAGTTCCATACAATCTTACCAACCTCTGTTGAGCTCCTCTGGGCCAGGCAGAGTTCTGGATTTATCAAATTGAGCTCCTGTGCCCATAACCTCACAGCGTGGGTGGGGGAGACCAAGCAAAGTTACCTGCACGAGCAGCCTCGCCTGCTGGGCCAGCCTGGGGAGATGACCGGGCACAGAAAGGCTTGTCTATTCATGTGCTTTCCTGTTTTCCTTCTGTAAACCGGTGTGGCCAGAGCCCCTATGACTGTAATGCCCTCCCTCTCTCTTCTGTGTATTGCACGCTGTCCTCTTTAGGAAGACCTCATGCCTTACCTCCACGAGTGTCCTTCCTCTGTCCCCTTTCACAAGCTAGGTGGCTGGCTATCTTTGCACTTAAGACTTTGCACTGTGATACTTTTTCTTCAAAAACTTTTCAGTCAAGTTGTAATATAACTACCTGGGTTAAATACCTGCAAAGGTAAATAGAGAAAGCCCCAGCCAGTCCATTCCTTAGAACCAAAGGCTGCAGTTCAGTGTCTTTTTCAGACACGTATGCACTCAAAGACAGTCTTTTAAGTGCTTTTAAAGGATATATATATATATATATATATATATATATATATCTTTTTCTCCCTCTTTGTAGGATGCTGTTTCTGTAAACTATTTCACAACTGGTGGTCTATTATTTCTGTTTTTCCCACATGTAACTTTTCTTTGGCATCAGTGTTTCTAATGAAAGATTTCTTTTGTGTGTGTGTGGTACTGGGGATTGAACTCAGGGGCATTTTACCTCCCAGTTACACCCCCAGCCCTATTTTATTTTTATTTTGAAACAGGATCTTGCTAGGTTGAGAGTCTCGCTACTTGCTGAGGTTGTCCTCCAACCTTTTATCCCCCTGTCTCAGCCTCCCAAGTACTGGAATTACAGGTATGCACCACCAAGCCCAGCTAAGATTTCTTTTTCTAATGACTACTTTTCTTGTTTGTTCAGATGTCCTGAATATTTTTACTCTCTCTTCAATTCTTGGTTTAGGGGTTTAATTTCTTCTTTGACCCTATGCATATTTGAAAGAAAAAGACTATATATATGTATACACAATATATAAATATTTGTATTTATGTGTAAATGTATATGTGCTCTTGATTCTTTTCTTTACAGATAAAATAGTTCCTTTTTACACCCTTTGTGCCTTGTCCTGTATTTATGTGCCTTAAATGGTCTCCACTTCTAGCCACCTTGTCATTATTTGGCCATTTAAGGTTTTGGCCAAAACCAACATCTTCTTCAATTTTTTCTTCTTATTCTTGATACTGGGTTGTCATCTTTAGTAATTCAGTACTTATTGTGAAAGAACTAAGTTCTGCCAATTTGATCCCATACTCATCTGCATAGCCAAAATTGTGTCCTCTGCAGTAAACTCTTCAATCGAAGAAATGAATCATCATCATCTTTGTCTGTATACCTCAGTTTTTCAATGTAATTGAAAACTGCAGGCCGGGCGTGGTGGCGCACGCTTGTAATCCCAGTACTTGCGAGGCTGAGACCAGAGGATCTGGGTTCGTGGCCAGCCTCAGCTACTTAGTGAGGCCCTCTGCAACTTCGTGAGACCCGGTTTCAAAATAAAGGATAAAAAATAGGGCCAGGGGTGTAGCTCGGAGGTAGAATGCCCCTGGGTTCAATCCCCGGTACTGGAAAAAAAAAAAAGAAAACTGCAGTGGTAGTTACGTGCTCCAAGGTTTAACATATTTCCCAGGGTGATTGTTTCTTTTTTTTTGTTTGTTTTTCTCTTTGAAAGTTTATTGTTATTTAAAAAAAACTATACTTTTTACATTTTACATTCACTTCTCTGAACATTTCATGGTACCAGCTAATGATGTTATATAAAAAGCCTACCAGATGCTTGAAATGACTGCAATCTTACCTTGTTTTGGTATCAAAATGGTTGAACTCTTTGGAAAAAAATGGCATAACACTAAGATTTCAAATTCCTAAATGACAAAATTTTTAAATAGGGATGAAATCATTTAGTAAAAATTCAAGGCTAAAAGGAAGTGTTAAAAGAAAAACAAAAATATTGTAAAAAATAGGATTCCCCTGAGTCAGATTTTTTAAAAATGCAACCAACCACACCCCTCCCCCTATTTCTAGGTAGTCAGACATCAATACTGGTATCCAAATGAATGCCAACTCCCTGGCTTTGGTATGGCTACAGAAATCTATCTGGAAATTGTTCAAAAAGACATGGGCTTGGGGAGAGGGGGGTGCAGAGGAAAGGGCACACAAAAACCCCCAAGCAGAGGTAAAATAAATATTGGAACACACTCCTAGTAAACACTGGGTATGTAATACTCAAGGCTGATGCCTCCAATAAGACATATGTGTAGGTGCTTGATCAGAACTGTCTGGACCAACTTTTTTTCAAAGGGCCATTTGCAGGACACAGCTGGATTTGGGAGTTCACTGGGGTCTATTGAGTGACAAAGACCTCGTGGAAAAAGAACAGCCACCTATGCTGAAGGCCAGCCTCCTCCTAATCTAGGGATCTCAGGGTCTGCTTCTCCCTTTAGCTAAAGTGTCTGTCCATCACAGAATGACTGCTCCTGGTCACCACAGATGCCTGCTGGAATGGTTTTACTACCAGTTTTTCACCTCTGGGGTGACTAAATGGAAATTAAACTGGGTGATTGTTTCTTTGTTCTCGGTCTCCTCCAGCAAGACCTCATAGTGCCCACAGTGATGATTTTATAAATGGTAACCAAGGCTGGGCGTGGTGGTGCATGCCTATAATCCCAGTACTTGGGAGGCTGAGTCAGGAGGATTGCAAGTTTGAGGACAGCCCCAGCAAGTAGTGAGACTCTCATCAACCTAGCAAGACCCTGTTTTAAAATAAAAATAAAATAGGGCTGGGGGTGTAGCTCGAAGGTAGAATGCCCCTGGGTTCAATCCCCAGTACCACAAAAATAAATAAATAAATAAATAAACAAACAAATAAATAAATAAATGGTAACCAAAGCTTTCTTTGTAGTACTTGTAAAATTACTGTTTTTTAAAATATTCCTTTGCATCTTCCTATGGCTTGTACATCTATTTTTTTTTAATTGAAAAAAAAATTTTTTTTTGCGGTACCGGTGATTGAACCCAGGGGCATTCTACCTCCGAGCTACACCCCCAGCCCTATTTTTTATTCTTTACTTTGAAACAGGGTCTCGCTAAGTTGCAGAGGGCCTCACTAAGTAGCTGAGGCTGGCCGCGAACCTGGATCCTTTGGTCTCAGCCTCCCAAGTACTGGGATTAGAAGCATGCACCACCAGGCTGGGCTTAATTGAAAATTTTAAAGTCATACCTTTGTTTTGAAGAGTAGGAACTTGACAGATCTCTTGCTTGAATATCATCTGGTGAGTAATCAGTTCCCTGTGACAATGATCAAAACTTGACCTGAAGTTGAATAAAGAAAGTTAATCTATCCCTTCAGCATTTACGGAGCTAGGGAATGGAAATACGTAGTTTGCTATCTCTGCTGACAAGTTCTCTTTCTAGTTGGGAAAGACAGAAGCAGCTGCAAAAGTTATGTTCAAATCCTTGGCCCTGGTATACTACTGAACCCCAGAGTTTCACGTTTACACTTGAGTTCTACTCTAACCTGTGGCTGAGTTATTTTAAACTGGCAGATAATTATAAGGCTGTGCTCTATAGGTCCTGGTGGACCTATTAATAAAACGTTGCGGTAGCACAGGGGAGTTAGTTAAATATAGCACAAAGCTCCACCCCTGGAGAATCTACTGCAGTTGCTGATGCCTAGGCTGTCTGTAAACAAGCTGGCTGTCATTCAGCCTGAATGTAGAAAGAGTCTGTCCCCTTTAACCTGGCAAGTCACCAGGAATGTCAAGGAACCTCGAAGGGACCTAGTAAGAGATTAAGAGGTCAGAACAGGTAAACACTTCAAAAGGTTGATGAAGAAACTGAAGAAAGTGGAGTATTTTTATTTATTTATTTTTCTCTGCTTTTCTCTATTTTCCAAACTTTCTTATAGCAAGCAGGTGGGGCCTTTTTTTTTTTTTTTTTTTACTGGAGGTTGAACCCAGGGGCATTCTACCTCCAAGCCATACCCCTAGCCCTATTTTATTTTTTATTTTAAAACAGGGTCTTGCTAAGTTGTGGAGGCTGGTCTTGAACCTGTGATCCTCCTGTCTCAGCCTCCCAAATACTGGGATTACAGGTGTGCGCCACCATGCCCGGCTTTAGGTGGTACCTTTTATAATTAGAAAAAAGAATGCTATATTAAAAAAGAATTTGAAGAGCTTTATATCCCCAGTATGATATACAACTTCTGATTTTGATGAGATCTGTCTCCTGAAGGATCAGCATTGGCCCTTTAGTTACTGGAGAATCCATTGTATAAACGGAGCAAATATGCCTGTAGTGTGAATTTTTAATTCAAGTCAGTTTTGTCCAGATGAGCTTTAGAGAATGTCTGCTAAATATTTTAGTGTGGCATAACTTATATTGAGCTATTCTCTTGGACAGATGCTATTGTTTCTTCTCCCCCCTCCCCCCGGGCTGTTGTGAATTGTTGGGCCTTGTGCATGGTTAGGATTATTTCTTGAGCCACTTTTGATTACTCAAAATCTTGAGGAGAAGGAATGCAGGTCATCAAGACTGCCACTGCATGAGGATATACATCCAGTTCCTCTAAAGGAAACATCAGATGGTTTTAGATATCTAAAAAAAGAAAAAAAAGTGAAGCCCAGCCACAGCCCTCCCTTGGTACTACATGGGATTGAGGTCTGGTCTCTGCCAAAGGCTTTGGCTTTACAAAAGCATTAAAATTTGGAATCTTGCTTAAACTCAGACTTCTTGGCTTGTTGCTATTTTTTTGTCAAGGAAAATGAAGCCTGGTAATAAATTTATGAATTAATACTTCACATTGTCCTATGTTTTTTTTTTTCTCAATGAAGTGAGTTCACACAGCAACAGCTCATGTAAGGTTAGTTGTATGTTAAACTTACACCATCTGGGCTGGGAATGTAGCTCAGTAGAGCACTTGCCTAGCATGCTTGAGGCCCTGGATTCAACTCCCAGTACCACGATAAATAAATAAATATATATATAAGTAAATAATGTGAAATAATAAAAATAAACTTATACTGCTTCATACAAGATATTTGTAATTTTGAGAATGTTAAAGGGCTATCCTGTTTGGGAGAAAAATACTGTAAATTTTAAGCCCTTTCGAGTCTATTGTAGGAGAACTATCCTATATAGAAAGGATTGGGTTGGAGGCTGGGCAAATTAAAACTCTGACATATAAATTTTTTTTGGTAGTGGGAATTGAACCCAGGAGCATTCTACCTCCAAGCTACACCCCCAGTCCTTTTTTATCTTTTTGTTTTGAAACAGGGTCTTGCTAAGTTGCTGAGGGTCTCAATAAATTGCTGAGGCTGGCCTCGAACCTGTGATCCTCCTGTCTTTGCCTCCCAAGTACTGGGATTAGAGGCATAAATTTTAGAAATGAGTTTATCAGGATTCAGTGCAAAGGATGCATTTTTATTGAAAGGTACTGGTATTTGAATCTTTTGCTGAAAGACCAGAGGGTATCTGGTGAGCTTGGCTGGAAACTTTATATTTTCCCTATTCATGGTGAGATTCTTCCTGCTTCTAGGGAGCCCTGCCTGGAGGCTTATCCAGCTTCTTACAGTCATATCGTTAAGTCACCCTAAAACAACAGCATCTTTATTTCATATGTTTGCAAAAGCTTCCATTCACAGGCTCTGTCTCCTGGATCTAACAACCAGGTTCCAAGTATGATATTTCATTACACCACCAGCTCCATCTTGCCTCACGGTAGGTTACAAAGGGATGAGTGGGGATTGTTTATGAGCATACCTGCTACAACAGGACAGGCCTGGTCAAGGCGCATGAAGGTTGAGCTTGGCAGGCCTGGCCAGGGCCTCCCCACAGTCAGCTGAAGATGAGGAAGATCTCATCTATTCTCAAGGATCTCCACATATGACAGTACTCAACTCTTGCATGGCATAAGATACATGCCAGAAGAGAGTGCAGATAGTGCTGCACAACAACAGGAGATGACTCAGTTTGGGGATCAAGACAACCTATGGAAGAGGTACCTTGAAAGGATAGAATGTCAACATACAGAAGCTGAGAGGAGGTGAGGGGCTTTCTAAGTGGAGGCAAATGCTTAAGTAAAGATGCTGGGACAGGAAAGCACTATCCAGAGAGCACTGGGACAGTTATTTCTCTGGAGTTGTATTATGGCTTGAGCAGAAGTGGGTGATACTCTTAGTGCTTGGGCTACATGTGAGAAGTTTGCTCCAGTGAAAATTTAACTTTGATTAAGATGGAGTGGGTGGGCCATTACATCAACTGGATTTAGCTTTATTGCTCCTGGTGGCTCTGCTCATGTTTCTGGATTCAGTTAGATGATTTATGATCTCCTTTTGATCTAGATCTTTCCTCATTCTGTAATTCTCTCATTTTCTGTAGTCTATATGCAGTACTTATGAACCAGGGGAGTTATTGAAGGTAATGTTAGATTGCAATTTGTGGGAACTTCCCTGAAAGTCATAGGACATGTGTTCGGTTTTAGTCCTTTTTTGTGCTGCTATAAGAAAATGCCAGCCGGGTATGTTGGTGCACACCTGTAATCCCAGTACTTGGGAGGCTGAGACAGGAGGATCATAGGTTCAAGGCCAGCCTCAACACCTAGAGAGACCCTGTTTCCAAATAAAAATAAGATAGGGCTGGGGTGTAGCTCAGCAGTAGAATGCCCCTTGGTTCAATCCCTAGTACCAAGAAAAAAAACAGAGAGACAGACAGGAAGAAAGAAAGAAAGAGAGAGAGAGAGAGAGAAAGAAAGAAAGAAAAAAAGAAAGAGGGAGGGAGAGAGGAAGGAAAGGAAGGAAGGAAGGAAGGAAGGAAGGAAGGAAGGAAGGAAGGAAGGACAAGCCACAGACTGGGAAGTTTATAAAGAACAGAAATTTACTTCTCAAAATTCTGGAGGCTGGATAGTCTGAGATCCAAGTGCTGGCCTTTGGTAGGGGCTATTCTCTGCTTTCTTGAGTCCTGGGTCCTCTGGAAAGGAGGAACACTGTATCCTCACATGGCAGAAGGTAGAAGGGCAAAAAGGAAATGAACTCCCTCTATGAGGCCTCTTTCTAAGGGCACTACTCCCAGTCATGGGGGAGGAGCCCTCATGGCTAGTCCCCTCTTAAAGGCCCTCCTTCTTAATCCTCTCCCATTGGCAACACCTAAATTTTGGAGGAGACACATTTGAATCATAGCAGCCTCATCAAAGAAATTAACAACAATAACAACAAGCCTTCTAATTTTATATCATTTTATAATGGGGATCATTTGTTATTTGTGGGCAATACTGTTTGCTATGATTGAAATGCACTTCTTAAGAAACCAAATGATTTTTTTCATGTACGTTTTTAGCCGCTGGTATATAATGGTTAGTAGCATCCCAATTGGGGTGTATTTGTTATTTAGCTTCAGTTAATGGTCACCTGGACTATGTTCGAGTATGTAGCTGCGACATTGAGAAATCAGGATCCACATGATGATGTATTATTACATATCCTCATTTTAAATATTTTGAGGGAGGTGTTTCATTGGCATTTCAGATACTATCATTGGTTTAAAATGCCTACAGATGGAGGAGGAAAGATAGGTTTATTACATTAACTGCTCAAATTGCCAAACACACAGCTAATGTCTGTGAGTCCTGCACACAGACGGAGGGAGAAGGAGGGTTCTATTATGTTCAGGGCGAGTGCACAGAACTTCTGTGAGATGGCCACGTTGTATTTTGCCCAGAATTGCACAACCCCTCTTTCTTTATCTCTAGAAACTTCTGGGTGACTCTTTCGGGTACTTCATGGTCATATCTCACTGGGGCTTTTCAGACACCTGGGAGTTCCAGGTTCATATGCTGCTTTCTGCAGCTGGCAAGACAGGCTTCGCCCATCGCCGCAGTTTGTGGGGTTGCTAAGACATTACATTTGCTTTCCCACTGTGGCTTTGTGGACATGACCTTGCTTTCATGCCATGCATGACCTTGCTTCAGGTTGAAAGCAGGTCAAAGAATGGAATGTTAAATGTCTTTGGACAGATTGACCAGTCCTGCTGGCCTTGACACTGCTGATTTCAGGGAACATTATGTGCTTTGGAAACCACATGGTTTGGAGGCAATGGACATCCTGTGAGAAGAATGACGAAAGTTAGCCACATTTCACTGTCACCTTTTCAGGCGAATGCTAGGTGCTAGGGCCTGAGCTAAGTGCTTCACTAGAGGTATACGTAGGATGGGGGCGGAACAAAGGGGTTACTAAGTCTGTGTGGGCTCCTCCCAGAACAGCTTTATACAGTAGGAGATGCCTCCTCTGGGCCTGAAAGCAGAGAAGTGTTTTGCTAGGCAGTTGAGTGGAAGGGGGAATCTAGGCAAAGGCAATGGGAGAGAATTTGTTGAGGTTTGGGGAGCCGAGTGTGCAAGGTGTGTATTTATGAGAGATCAGAGAAGACACTGGACCAGGAGTGGCCTTGAATAGAAAGGCAGTCGGAACCTACAATGGGAGATGAAGCATCACTGAAAGTTTGAATTAAGAAAGTGATTAGTTTCAAGCATGAACTTCAGAAAGTTCATTCCAACAGGAGATAGATTTGGAGAGAGTGTGGTCAGAGGCAGGGGCAACAGAAAGGCCAGGGGGATGAATCAGGGTGAGAGCGGGGTGCTAGGCAACACCAGAATTGAAGGAGCAGGTGCAGAGAAGGGGTGGTGTGGGGTGGGAGGAGGTTAGAGAGGACTGGGTAGAATATACTGGCATGTGGTCAGCCAGGGAGAAGAGCTTCAGGAGGGATTAACAGGATCATAGGGGGGTAGAGCAGTCAGATGAAAGAAGACTTTTAAAATTTTTATCTATTTTAAAATAAATTTTATTGTGTGCATTTAATGTATGCAACATGATATGATAATATACAAGTTTCTCTTGGTTTCTCTGCTGGCAAGGATGGTTGCGTTGATATGGGGCTTGGGGAGCAGTGTTCCAGCATCGTCGTCACCAGCTTTTCAGGGGTGGGAGGCAAGTGTGGCCATGATGCAGGCTGTCTCCTGACCTCTGGATTTCTGTTAGGACAGCGGGTCTTTGAGCTCAGTGCTCCTGGTGGTGGCCTCCAGATTGCCTGCTGTCCTGTCTAGGCAGGGTGGTTCTGGGAGTCCCAGGGGTTTTTGCTAGAAGCTTCACAGAAAGCCCCTTCCTTTACCTCTTTCAGCAGATTTGTAAGTATCAATATTAAGTGTATTTCTACTCAAAATGCCTGGAGTGTGTCAGTTTTCAGAACATGATTCTCCTTTTATCAGCCAGTGTTTTAGAAATCACTGTTGTGCTGACTTACATATACTTGCCTGCCTGCCTGCCTCCCTCCCTACATCCCTCCCTCCATTCTTTCCTTCCTTCCTCTCCTCCTCCTCCTCCTTTTTGCATTTTAAACATCACTGGCAAATGAGGTCATGATGTCTACTCGAGATGTGAAACTGGAACTAGACTTTGTTTTAGCCACTCTGGTTATGATGGTTAGAGAGAGTTTGTACTAATGTGGGGATTTCATGTGGAGGTGGAAAAGAAGGGGAGATAGTCATTGAATTAGAATGTGCCAGGAGAATAGGGGAAGTTCTTTAAAATTCTAGAAAGTACACAGATACATTTTGTCTGGCTAGGGAAGGTGAATGGCTTAAAACTGGAATGAAAGGAAACAAATGGGATATTGATCAACCAGGAGGACTGGGTACTTGAAAGCAGGGAAGAGTAAGAATTGTGCTTGGTTTGCTCCTTTGCTTTCCACCGGAGTAAGGTGAAGGCAAGTGACTCTTCAGAAGACATGACTGGAGTGCTGAGCCGGGGGCTCAGGCAGGGTGGCGTCAGTAACTGCTGGACAGGAGTCCTTTTCTACAGCTCTAAAGAAATTCTACAGCAACCCCATTAACCCTATCATTTGAACCATGTTAAATAAAATCTGACCTGTTCTTTTTGAGGATAACTTTGGGAAGCCTTAAGTCTTTCTTGTTTCAAGGTTTATCTGCATATACACCAGGAAAGTTCTAGAAGCATTTTAAATACTATGAGATTATTTCTCTATGGTATACACTTTTTTCACACCTGTATTTCTTTTATACAGTATCTGTCAGTTGAACTACAAAGGCTGAGTACAGAAGAGACTGAAACTCATTTTTCAGTTTCCAAGCCTGTAAGGTGTCATTTTAACTTATTTTTCTAAGTTTATTGTACTGCGGGTCAGAGAACGTGGTATGAGGTATGCTAGCCCTCCCTTATCTGAGGTTTTTGCTTTCTGCAGTTGCAGTTACTAGGTTTCAGTTACCATGGTCAACTGTGGTCTGAAAATATTACATGGAACATTCTAGAAGTAAACAATTCATAAGTTTTAAATTGTGCACCATTATGAGTAGCATGATGAAAGAAATCTCATACTGTTCTGCTCAGTCCTGCTTGGGACATACATTATCACTTTGTCCAGAGTTTCCACATTGTATACACTGCCCTCCCATTAGTCAATTAGTATGTATCCAGGTTAACAGATGGACTGTTGTGGTATCTGTGTCTAAGTAACCCTTGTTTTACCTAACTCATTAAGTACCAAGTTTTTAATTCTGTGACTATCTCAATGAAATTGACATGGGTACATTAAAATAGGTTGGCAATAATAATCTCAAGCTTATATATTATACTAATTCTTATTATATGATTATATATTATATAGTTACTTCATATATTATATACTGTATTTAAGTTTTTATAAGTATTTCACATCTGGGATGATGGGACAAAATGGGTTAAAAATAGCCTCAAAGAGCAAGAGTAGTGATGCTGGCAATTTTGTTACAGTATATTATTATAATTGTTCTATTTTTTTGTTAATTCTTGTTGTTAATCTCTTAAGGTGCTTAATTTATAAACTTTATCATAGGTATGTATATATAGGAAAAAATTAGCATATATATATATATAGGGTTTGGTACTATTCATGAATTCAGATATCCACTGGGAGTCTAGAAATTTATCTCCTGAAGATAAGAGTGGGTTACTGCATATTTATTTTAGTATCTTTCTACCTGTCACTAAGTTTATGAAGTAAAATATTACAAATTTAATCATTTCTCCTCTGTACTTTTATCTAGTCACATTCCCTTCTTCTGATAATGGAAGTCACTTTTCTGAATTCAGTATTTATTATTACTATGGATATTTTACTATTTTCACTATAAACAAATATATATATCCCTAAATAATATATGGCATTATTTTTGGATATTTAGAATCTTAATGTAAATTAATCATAGTATATGTATACCTGTTTTTAAAGGGTATTTATTTAGGAATGGAATTTTCGTGTCATGGAGTAATATATGTTTCCAGTTTTACTAAATATTACAAAATTGTTCTTCAGAGTAGTGGTACTAATTTGTAATTTCTCCATCAATGTATAATATTTCATGTTCTCTGTGTTTTCTCTGACATTTGGTAACATATTAGCATTTGACCAATGTGAAATAATATCACATTGTAGTTTAAATTTGCATTTCTCTGACTACTAGTGAGGCTTGAACATGTTTGATATGTTTAGTGGTTATTTGGGTTTTTCTCTTTTCCTCTTTCATATAAATTTAAAATCAGCTTGCAAGGTCCCTAATAAATTTTGTTGTTTTTTAATTGGATTTATATTAAATTTATAAATTCACTTGAAAATCATTATCTTCATGATATTGAGCCTTCTGTCTATGATTATGTTGTCATGAAGATATTGATTTCTTCAGTTTTCAGATAATGATTTCAGATAATGATTTCTTCTTTATTGAAGTCTTCAATGAGTTCTATAGTTTCTTCTTTAAATATCATATTAGTAAATGTTAGATTTATTCTGTGTGGCTTTAATTGCTACTTTAAATTGCCTCTTTTTTGAAGTCTATATTTTATTCCTGTTTGTTGGTAATCTATAGAAATGAAATTAACTTTTATTTATTGATCATATATCTCAAAACATTAACCTGTTATTGTTCCAACATTTTTGCCTGTCAATATACTTGGGTTTCCTATGAAAAATATCTTATTGCCTGTGAATAATGATAGTTAATTCTCTGGTTTCATTGCATCTATTCTGTTTTTTATTTTTTCTTGATTTGCTGAGCTGGCCCTGTCCTTCAGTACAATCTTGAATAGAAGGGATGAGCACACATATCCTTGGCTCAATCCTGATTTTAAGGGAATGCTTCTGACATGTTACCATTAAGTACAATATTTGGTATAAGTTTTCCTCATTTGTAATTACTGTTTAACTGTTTATAAATTGCTGTCTAGTAGGATAAGTCCCTTGCTTTTAACCCACAGATCAATTTTTTAGGGAACTCAAGTCTTTATTATATCGAATCTCCCTACTCATGAACAAAATATTGTTCTCAACTTATGTAGCTCTTTATTAATGTCCTTTCAGTAATTTATAGTTTTTTCATTAAAGTCTTGCATATTTTTTGTTAAAATTCTTCTTACATATTATCTGTTTGATGCTATTTTATACAATAAATCAGAAACAGCTGTTGCTGTAGTTTTTAGCCCTTTTTTCTTTTTGACCCCCTCCAATTTTGCATACTTTTTAATTAAAAAAATTTTTTTAGCTGGGTGTGGTGATGCACACTTGTAATCCCAGTACTTAGGAGGCTGAGACAGGAGGATCACAGGTTCACCCCCAGCCTCAGCTACTTAGTGAGGCCTTCCACAACTTAGTGAGACCCTGTTTCAAAATAAGGAATAAAAAGAGCTTGGGGTGTAGCCAGCCCATTCTACCCAGAGGTAGAATGCCCCTGGGTTCAATCCCCAGTACTATGGTATTTTGAAGATATTATGACCTTCCCTAGTCTTAGAGTAATGTTTTTGGTAACTTCTTGGCTCGGCTTAAAAAGAAGCCCCAACAAAGTAGTGATTATTTGGATTATAGCCTGACCTCTCCCTTCTTTCTCAAGTGCTCAACACCTCTAGCCATGATGAATTGCCCCAATGCTACTGCAGCATATATGCACTGATATTTTGCTGCAGTTAGGTGGCCTGGCTCCACATAGGGATCTGTATTTTTCATTTGATATTTTCTCTCAAGGTGCCAGATGCTGTCATGAGTAATTTGGATTCTGCTGCCAAACTACACCCCTATTAGTGCAGAGGGAAGGCAGCATGCCAGGGCTCTTGCTGAGTATTCGTGACTGGCAGAAAACTGTTGTGGGTATAAGGGTTGGAAAAAAATGAGCAGATAATGCTTTTTTTAAATTAAAATTTTAAACTCTCTTTTTTTTTTTGCAGTACTGGGGATTGAACCCAGGGGCATTCTACCTCCGGGCTACACCCCCAGCCCTATTTTTTTTTATTCTTTATTTTGAAACAGGGTCTCACTAAGTTGCAGAGGGCCTTACTAAGTAGCTGAGGCTGGCCGCGAACCCGTGATCCTCCTGTCTCAGCCTCCCAAGTACTGGGATTACAAGCGTGAGCCACCACGCCCGGCTGTAAATTTTAAATTCTTGATGGCATTGTTATATCATTGACAATTGTGAATTAACAAAAGTTAGATGACTATAAAATAGAGAATTAAGCATTTCATTTCTAGTAATTCTGTTTGGTTCTTTTTCAAAGATGTCTGGGGAATTCAGATGATATTTCTTACTCGTGTGTTTAGTGACCTCTTATTTTATTTTCCCTCTTATTTATTCTAGTGTATATAAATATTTTTTGTTATAAATATAATTTATAATAACAACTACTGACAATATTGTGGCTTTTAGTGAGTAGAATAGAAAAGGAACTTGGCATTCTTTTCATGAAAACTGGCATATTAGGTTAAAGTACTGTGAGTGGAGTATAGATTTTTCACTTTCTGAAACACCAAGATTAGAATTCAGCTTTCAGATAAAAAATAAAATAGTCTGAGTACTAGTTTTCCTACTTTGGGTAATCATTTTAATAAATTTCATTTCTTTAGTTACAAGCAGCCCTTTTAAAGTGACGTTCAGATGAATGGGCACAGGCTTGGCAGAGCCACACCAATACTAGATAAATACATAAAGATACTTGTACACACATACAAAGCAACCGCTGGTGACTCAGAGTTGGATTGCTAAGATTAGGTTTTTAACCTGAATAGTGTCTCATGAGAACGAATAAGGTACTTGCCCAGAACACAAGAGCTGATTTAATGTAAATTATAGCTATAAAACTTAAAAGTAGACAGTGACCACTGCTTGCAACTTAAATTTTGACAAAAAAGAAAAATGTTAAGTTGCAATGGAAGAAATTCAGAACACACCCATGGCCTGAGCTTCTGTCCTGGGATGAGATCTTCCCCCGGGGTCTCCTGCTTCGTGTCCTTCCCTCCACTCATACCACCAGGAGGTCTGATGGCAGTCGCTGCCGTGTAGCTGAGAGTCAGGGCATCAGGCATGTCCATGGGGCTCAGGGCCTGCAGACCCGATCAAAACCTGAGAAGGCCTTTCCTCAGGCCTGGTGGGGCAGGTCCTGTGTACATTCATGAAGTTGTGACAAGAGCTTAGGGCTTTGGGAGGATGGCAGCAGAGCCACAAGTATGAGCGAGGTATTTCAAAGTGGTGGAACACCTGGAAAGGCGGAGTGGGGTAGGCATAGAGGCTTATCTCCCTGTGGTTTATGAGACCCCCCCCCCCAGAGAGGGTAGGGTCTCTTTTGCCTTCACCTGTATTTGCCCAAAACACCCAGGTGGGGTTACTGAAAGTTGGCCCTGTGACACCAGTTCCTCTAGTCTACTCAGCTGCCTTGTGACTGGAGTTTTTCCTCTTCCTCCCACCGAGGTGTCTGGTCATAGCTTAGTCATTAATTCCCTTCTTGTGAGTTTCCCTGACCCTGCTTTATATTCTCCTAAATTCTCATAAGCCCTGAGGGATTTTTTGAGATAATTTTGTCTTTGATTTCATTTCCTTTAACATTTAGGTTTTCTTCTCTGTCTCTCTTGGCTTTTGGATTAGTCTTGGTTTTGGGCTTTGTTGACTGAGGATCCCTCTCTGTAGACTTAAAAATTTGAATTGAATCAACTAGGTTACGGAGACCAGCAAGAAAGGAAGAGCCTAGGAATCTTAAGCATAAGTTACTTTGATAAGAGAATTAAAAAAATAATAATTCCGCTCTAACCTTAGAACTCTTCCACTGGAAGGACTCTGAAGGAAATGAAGAAAGCCCTCAGCAATGAAATTGGTGGTCCCCTGGCTCTCTGTTGAGTGGACTGGAGCTTTAGCCTTGCACTTCCTCAGGATGGCACTGTGCCAGATGTCTGCTGAAGTCATCCATCAGGTCGAAGAAGCGCTTGATGAAGATGAGAAGGAGATGCTGCTTTTTTTATGCCGGGATGTTGTTGCAGACATGGCTTCGTGTACAGATGCAGATGCGTGTGCAAACGTGGCTCCGCCTAATGTCAGGGACCTTTTAGATATATTAAGTAAGAGAGGTAAGCTCTCTACTGTGGGTTTGGCTGAGCTGCTCTACAGAGTGAGGCGGTTTGACCTGCTCAAGCGGATCTTGAAGATGGACAGACGAGCCGTGGAGGCCCACCTGTGCAAGTTCCCACACCTGGTTTCTGACTATAGGTAATTCATCAGCTCTTCTGTAGCCTGGACCGGTGGGAGGGGGTGAAGTAGTCTAGACTCTACTGAGTGGTAGAAAGACAATAAGCCGGGCGTGGTGGCACACGTTTGTAATCCCAGTACTTTGGGAGGCGGAGATCGGAGGATCCGGGTTCGCGGCCAGCCTCAGCTCTCTCTCTCTCTCTCTCTCTCTCTCTCACTCTCTGTCTCTGTCTCTCTCTCTCTCTCTACCTAGTGAGGCCCTCCGCAACTTCGTGAGACCCGGTTTCAAAATAAAGTATAAAAAATAGGGCCGGGGGCGTAGTGTGGAGGTAGAACGCCCCTGGGTTCAATCCCCGGTACTGCAAAAAAAAAAAAAAAAAAAAAAGGACAATAAAAAGAACAGCTGCAGCACTTTGTCTTCCCTCTGATCCAGTGCCACCTAATATCACTTTATTTCTTTGAGCTTTTTGAATTCTTAAGGTACTCTTGCTGGAAGGAATTGTGTAGATCATAATGAAAGTAAAAGGGACAGATGGGATGTGTTTGCCTGACCGATAGAATGACAAGAAAGGGAGAAAGATTGGAACAGCTAAGAGCTAGTCATTCTTGCCAGCTTCTGTCAGTGGGAGAGCTGCCGTGGTGTTTGCCAGATAATTTTCTATTATGTCAGTCTTTCACAATTTCCGGTACTAAGAAAGGAAATAACAAGTCTGATCGTAATCTTTCTACCTTTCTGAATCCCTGTCAGTCCTTCCCCTGAGGGCCAAGTTTCCTTCCTGTGGTTCTGCCCTCAGAGGCTCTGGAACCCCAAATTGGGCGTCTCTTCTAAGACTGACCACCTCCAAGCTCCCTGCAGGTCAGAGAGGGGACAGTCCCTGGAGTGCCCTTAAGTTCAGACCACCTTTGAGTTGTTCCTCCTGTTCACATGGTGTGTCTCAAAGGTTCCAAGGGGCACAAAATTCACCAGAAAGACTGAGTTTTCTGGGGGAGAAGAAGAGCACTTGTTCCTAGGTTGCTGTTTCTTTATTCTCCAGGCCACCGGCCTTCGTTATATCAATCAGTGTGTATTTGGAGATGATGTGTATTATCAAGAACAATACTAAAGAGAGAGGAAAGCAATGTAGGCTGTGGAAAATGTCTGAGAGTTGAGCTGGAAGGCCTGTTTCAAGCCTCGGACCTACCAGTTACAGGCCATTCAAGCTGAGCCAGTCACTAAGCTTGGTTGGGCCTTTGTTTTCCTACTTGTAAAATGAAGAATAATACACCCACAACTTCATAAGGTTGTTGTGAACAGCAGTTGTGATCATTTACCATGTGAAGTACTTTTTTGGGGGGTACTGGGGATTGAACCCAAGGGCACTCTATCACTAAACTACTTCTCCAGTCCTTTTTTATTTTGAGACAGGGTCTCACCAAGTTATCCAGGCTGGCCTCCAACTTTCGATTCTCTTGCCTCAGTCTCCTCAGTAGCTGGGATTATTATAGGCATGGGTCAACGCACCCAGCTCATGTGACGTGCTTTTTAAAACTGTGAAGCACTCTGTGGGATGTAGGGGATTATTGTTGTTGTTATTCTTGATCATCATCCATGTGTCCAACCATTATAAAATGTCTTTCGTCTTCTTTAAACTTTTTGGGAGGCACCGACTGGGTTTCGGAGACTAGGTTGGAGCACTCTCTCTGCTCCCTATTTCCTTGCTGTGCTGAGTGGAGATGGTGCATCAGACCCTCTGGAAGAGAGGCCAGGGTGCTGGGTTCTTCATCCATCTGTTCAGCAGCATGTGTGTAGCAGCATGTGCCAGGTGTTTTGTTAAGCTCTAGGGCAAAATGAATGAAGAAGAATCTCCCATCCCTGAGAACCTGGGACTCTAACTGGGAGAATGGTTTTCTAAATAGTGTTGCCAATGTCTTGCTAATAATGTTAACCATGACTAACCATGTTAACCAATGTTAGCACCTGATGAAGTGTGATGGCAGCTCCACCTGGAGCAGAGGTGGTTGAGTCAGGAGGGGCTTTCTAGACTGAGACATCCCAGCGTAGAGTCCCCATGATGCAGATGCCTTTGAATTCAAACGCGGGCCAGGATATACAAAGTGTTTCTTTGTTTTAGAATTTGGTGGCTCAAAGTATGGTCCCTGGATCAACATCACCTGGGAGCTTGTCAGACGGAGAAGATGGCCACCTTCAATTCTATTTCTGCCTTTCATGGTAGTCATTTGAATTCTTAATTCATTTCACTGTAACTTGTGGGAGAGCTAGGGGATTCTTCAGAGAAGTTCCCATTCTATGAGTTGTTTTCAGTATCGTTAGTTGAAAAGGGAGGGACCATGTCCTATTGAAAACAGGAAGCCAGGCGTGGTGGTGCATGCCTGTAATCCCAGCTACTCAGGAGGCTGACAGGAGGACCATGGGGACACACTTACCTGGGGCCAAGAACTAGTCTTTCAACCAATTATTGGGAGGCATAGACTCTTGGGGTTCTCACTAGGACTCATCTGAGTTTACTAAAGCCACTTGTCCGGTTTACAGGGTGCTGCTGATGGAGATTGGTGAGGATCTGGATAAGTCTGATGTGTCCTCATTAATTTTCCTCATGAAGGATTACACAGGTCGAGGCAAGGTATCCAAGGATCAGGTGAGTTTTCTGTTTTTTGTTCATGTTCCCAAGAGCCTAACATGAAGTGTGTGTGTGTGCGGGGGGAGGGCTGCTCTTATAGTGTGGAAGGGAGGGAAGCAGGCCTTCTGCTACTGTGTTGATGGGAGTCAGACATCAGAAGTGGCTTTTTAAAAATAACCTGCCTAGCTGTCCATCAACAGATGAATGAATCACAAAACTATGGTATATACACATAATAGAATTTTACTCAGCTGTAAAGAAGAACAAAATTATGTCATTTGCAGGAAAATGGATGGAACTAGAGAATATTATGCTAAGTGAGATTAGTCAGTCTCAGAAAGTGAATAATTGTGTTTTCTCCCATATGTGGAAGCTAGAGAGAAATTGGGTAACAAAAGAGACCTCAGATAAAGGAATAGACTCTAACCCAGTGATAGAGGGGGTTTAGGAGAGGGAGGCGGGGAGATAGAGATGTAATGAAGGTAACAGTTTAAATAATGCTATGTACAAATACGAAATTATCAATACCAATCTCACTGACATGTACAGGGAAGGGGAGGGAGTGTGGTGGGATCCAAGGGGAAACAAAACAAGTATTGTATGCATGTATATACCTATCACTCTATACTTCATTAGGATGTATAATTACAATGCACCAATAAAAGTATATTTAAAAATAAAAATAACAATGATGGGAAGAGAATTGGTTTCTTTTTTTTGTGTGTGGTACCGGGGGAACGCAGGGGCGTTCTACCTCCACGCTACGCCCCCGGCCCTATTTTTTTAATGCTTTATTTTTGAAACCAGGTCTCACGAAGTTGTGGAGGACCTCGCTAGGGAGAGAGAGAGAGAGAGAGAGAGAGA
>PVJS01015075.1:0-39408 GCA_004027185.1 Glis glis | reverse complement strand
TCTCTCTCTCTCTCTCTCTCTCTCTCTCTCTCTCTCTCTCTCTACTTAGTGAGGCCCTCCGCAACTTCGTGAGACCTGGTTTCAAAATAAAGTATAAAAAATAGGGCCAGGGGTGTAGCGCGGAGGTAGAACGCCCCTGCGTTCAATCCCCGGTACCGCAAAAAAAAAAAAATCATTTTCTTTTCTCTCTCTCTCTCTCTCTCTCTCTGATACACACATACATCGTATTGTTCTATTTCTCTGGGGAACCCTGACTTATATACTCTTTAAATTGGAGAACTAATTGGTCAAGTTTGCAGTCAATTTTTGCTTTGACCTCAGAAATAATGTCACCTCCCCCACATGCACTGACAGAGGAAAATTAGGCTCCAGACATCAACTCCCTCCACTTCCCACACCTACACTCAAATAACTACCTGGGCTTGCATGTGCTCTCACCGCCCACCTTCAAAGCTAAGAAAAGATGACCCTCTTCTATTCTGGGTTAGTTCCTCCACCTCTGCCCTTGATCTGAACCTCCCACCTTCCCCCAAACAGGACCCCACTCCATCTATTATCACCTCTTTTCAGTACTTACTACCATGCATCCACCTCCTCCTCAATTTCTAAAAGCATATTCAAGTGTATGCCATGTTTCAGAAAAGGAAGCAAAACAACATCTCCTGGAATCTCTTATCTCTCCCCTTATCTCTCTCTGTCCCTTCATAGCCAAGGTCCTCAACGCTGTCTTTCCATGTCATCACCCCCCATTCAACCCTTCAACCTGCTACCTTCTGCCCATTGCCCCTCACTGTGCCATTAAACACACGCCACCAAAGATACCATAGATCCTTGTTTGCCAAGTCCAAGTGGTACTTTTTGGTCCTAACTTGGCCTGGCCTCTCCTCAGCCTTGACACTGACCACTCCCTTCCTGGACCTCCTTGTCCTCAGATGCCAGGACCCCATCTCTCCTGGGTTTTCCAGTATGAGAGCTTCATACCACTGCTGATAGAAGGTACAACTTTAGATGACCCAAGATCACAACCAGGGTACGAACACTGCATAACAGAGTAGCTTCTGGACCTGAACCCTGCCTCAGCACTAAATCAAATGTGAGTTGTGTAGTGAGAAAGTTCCTTCTTAATTCTCTTTCAATTCTTCTGATTTAAACAAAAAGAAAGTCTCGGTTTAGTATGGAGATAGCTTTAATGCCTCTCTAATTCTTGTTAATTTTCCATTTTTGAAAGAGAGAAAAGAGACATCTCGAAATCAGAGCCTCCTTTGGACCAGTTAGTGCGCAGAAACAGGCTTTTGTTGATATGTTTCCATTGGAAGTTGTTTTTAGGATTATTTTCTATTTATGGCAAGTGATACAACTTTATATCATTTATTATGGTGATAATATGTTTCCTTAAAAAAACTAAGAAAAGTAAAAGAAAGTGAGCTGAACCAAAGAAAAATTTAGGAAAATCATAGCACACGTGACCTAAGCCATGTGGACAAATAGCCAAGGTTTGGGAAGCCCAACCTTCCATGCTGTTGTTCCTCAGGGCTCTGACCTTGGCCCCAGTCTCCTCTAGCATTATACTTTTTTTTTTTTTGTACTGGGGAATGAACCCAAGAGCATTCTACCTCTGAGCTACACCTCTATCCCTTTTTATTTTTTGTTTTGAGACAGGGTCTCCCTAGGTTGCTTAGAGTCTCACTATGTTGCTGAAGCTGTCCTCAAACCTGCAACCCTCCTGTCTCAGTCGCCCAAATACTGGGATTACAGGTGTGCACCACCAAACCCAGGGCATTGTATATTTTTTACGCAACTTCTTATTTATTTATTTATTTTTTGCGGTACCGGGAATTGAACCCAGGGTCATTCTACCTCCGAGATACACCCCTGGCCCTATTTTTTATCCTTTAATTTGAAACCGGGTCTCACAAAGTTGCGGGGGGCCTCACTAAGTAGCTGAGGCTGGCCGCGAACCCAGATCCTCCGGTCTCCGCCTCCCAAGTACTGGGATTACAAGTGTGTGCCACCACGCCTGGCTGCAACTTCTCATTTAAATCCATAGATTCAAACACCTCTGATACAGCATTTGCTTCAAAATCTCCATTTGTTACTTCCTCTTTTGAGCTGTTGATGCAGATTTACCCACCTATGGGCAGTCCCATGAGACATCCCACAGGTGTGTCAGTTCATCATTTTCTGAACTAAAGCCACCATGTTCTCTGATTCAGTGAGGGGCCTGTCATCTAAGCAGGGCTGTCATCCTTGGAACTTCCCTTTCCCTCACCACCACCCAACACCTGGGGTGACTGAGTTCCCTCTTACACACCTGAGTGAGCTGCCTCTTTTCTCTCCTATGCTCAGCCTCTCTGGAAAGGTCTAACGGGCCTCCTTGCCTCCAGTGTCACAGCCATTACATGTGTCCTGCATGAGGCTTCCAGGCAGGGAGATGGTGCTCTTCCTCTCTACAGCCTCCACCACTGTTTATATGCATACGCCTGCAAAGACATATGAGCCTCTCCAGGAGCCCATCTTCTTAAACTTCAATCCACAGATGGGCCACAGGGGGGTCTTGAACCCCCTGAAATTGATTGTGAACCTTTGTGCATGGGGACAGAGATGCATTTTTCTAGGATCAAAGTCATGCCTGTCACCACATCCCCAGAGGGATCTTTGAGGCTAAGTGGCTCTCTGCAGAGCCATCACGAAGATTAACAAGTGGATTAGGAGAGACATGGATGGCACTTAGGATTCTTTACCTCCAGCCTCATCCAGGCTTTGCCTGGGGAGCCTCCCTCTCATCTGCACCCCTCACCCCTCAAACACATACCTTTGGATTCCCTCAGCGTCTAGAGGGGCAGACTGCTTAGATAACAACCTTAGCTGTTTGGTATACATCCCTCGTCTGTGTGCAAAGAAAACGTGGGTGGATATGTGCGTGCATGAAGGGGGAAATGTAGTTAGAATGCCTCCAGCCACTCAAATAACACTGCAAAACTCCAGTTAGGGCACTCATGGCTGTGGGGGTATTGTGCTTTGGATCTAAAATGTTTCCAAAAGGCGCAAAACTCCAGTTAGGGCACTCATGGCTGTGGGGGGTATTGTGCTTTGGGTCTAAAATGTTTCCAAAAGGCGCAAAACTCCAGTTAGGGCACTCATGGCTGTGGGGGGTATTGTGCTTTGGGTCTAAAATGTTTCCAAAAGGCGCAAAACTCCAGTTAGGGCACTCATGGCTGTGGGGGGGGGTTATTGTGCTTTGGGTCTAAAATGTTTCCAAAAGGCATGCGCTAAGGGCTTGGCCCCAGCCTATTGGAGCTGATGCGACCTTTAGGAGGTAGGGCCTAGTGCAGGAAGTGAGGTCACTGAGTTGTGTCATTGAAGGGTCTCTCAGGGCATCAGCCTCTCTCTCTCACTGGCCATGAGGTGAGCAGCCTCGCTTCACCATGGGCTCCCTGCCATGATGTTCTGCCTTACCACGGGCCCAGAGTGATGGGGCGAAGGACCGTGGACTGAAACCTCTGACGCTATGAGCCAAAATAAGTCTTCCCTCCTTTTAAGTTGTTTATCTCGGGTATTCTGCCACAGCGATGGAGAGCTGACTAATACAGGGGGAAGGAGTACACGGACCTCCCTCGACCTTACAGAGAAGGAAGTATGCGCGCGCACGTGTGTGTGTGTGTGTGTGTGTGTGTGTGCGTGTGTTCATCATTATAACAAATATAATTACCATTTATTGAGTTTACTATTGCCAGGTGCCATTTTTTTTTTTTTTGTGCAGTACCGGGGATTGAACCCAGGGGCATTCTACCTCCGAGCTACACCCCCGGCCCTATTTTTTATCCTTTATTTTGAAACCAGGTCTCACTAAGTAGCTGAGGCTGGCCGCGAACCCGGATCCTCCAGTCTCTGTCTCCCAAGTACTGAGATTACAAGCGTGCGCCACCACGCCCAGCTTGCCAGGTGCCATTTTAAACCAGTCTATAATACAACTATGATGTTATTATCCTTGTTTACCAGATGAAGATACTGAGGTTTGGAATAATAAAGTAACTTACCTGCAGTCATAAGACTGGTAAGATAGAGAGTTGGAATTCAAGTGCAGATCTGTGTGATCCTGTTATGTTATGCTAACAAAAGCATGATCGATTTTTCCAAGTTTATTATGTCCACCACTTAAGCTGCAAAAGAAAATTCACAGTTCAATTTGTTCTGTGATGTAAGAACTGCAAATATTTTATTGAGATAGAAAATAAAAACCTACACTACCATGTTCAAAGGCTCTGTACCCCATGCCCTTCCAAACATTTTCATCAGACTATGTTTATGGGTTTGGGGGAGGAGAGGAGGTTAAGTTGCTCACTCAATTATTGATAAGATGGTTGCACAGAGACAAACTTTAAATCATGGACTTTTGTGCAAATATTTTTGTGAAGGCTTCCTTGGCTTTAATGAAGTGGCATATTGGGAATGTTCTATGGTGTGGGGGGGCTCTGCTGTGTGAAAGCTGCTGGGTCTCCAGGGAGCTGTCCAGCCCACACAGCCTCTCCTGGTCATGTCCCCCCACACACATCCTGCTGGTGCTACAGTGGCCTCTAAGGTTCAGAGAAGACAGTCCAAGCGGCATTGACATCCACAGAACCCACCAGCCTTAATGTCTGAAGGTTCCTAAGAGTTACAAAGACAACTCCCCAAGCATTGCAAATCCAAGGACAGGCTAAATCTGAGGGAACATGAAACCGAAAGGTACCTTGGACAGAGGCACCAGGAAGCCGCAGGAGGAATGCAGTCGGCACTGGTGCAACAGAGAGTAATAATCACTATCATTTACTGAGTGCTTTGGTCCATAATTCCTCCCTTTATCCTCCCCTAACCCAACTCCAGATGATCTTTATCTACTTAGCAGTTAGCAGAATCACAAAGTTGAAGGGACATGGGTCCTTACATTTTCATGTGTAAGTCATCCATCTAACACCCACTTGGACTATTGTATATGTGAAATAGGACTTTATTACCTTAAGCCACTGAGATTCGAGGGCTTATCTGCTGCAGCAACTGGGACCCCCTGCCTGATTGCACAAACCCACAACTGGTGTCAATGCCATGGTCATTTTCAAATGAGGGTCTTCAAGTGAATAAGTAGCCTTACCAAGGACACACCTGGTAAGCACAGGCGTCAAGGTTCAAATCCAAGCCATTTGGCCCTTGGAGCCCATGCCGGTAGCCACTAGTTCTTCCCCATAAGGAGTTGTGGGGATTAATGAGATAATGCACACACAGTGCTGGTGATGGATATGTGGTCAATGCTAAATAAAGACAGCTTGGTAAAATCGCTAGTGATTGTTATGAGTGTCCTGTGGTCCTCTCATCTTGCTCCCTTCCTACTGCCCCATGTTGACCCTAACTCATGCCTACTGTGTCTCTATCAGGAATACATTTGCTGCCTTTTGCCCTCTCTTTCTGTGCAATTATAGGTATATCTTAAGGTTCCACATGCAAGCTAAGGCTACGTCTTTGTTGCTTGTAGAATAGGTCTCATCTCATTGTAGTAAAGGTATACTGTCCTGTTCTGAGTTTTTATCACCAACTTGAAAGGACCTCTTCATAGGTCTGTGAATCAAACTGGAGGATGAATCAAAGTTGGGGGATAGTGAATATGATAGCAGACAAAAGCAAGACTCCAAATATTCATGACAGGCTGGAAACGATGGGCCAAAGCCAAGAAGAAATCTAACAGTGTAAAATCAGATGGAAGAATCTTAGAACAGGCCTTTAAAGGACATTGACTAGAGCCTCTGATTAAATCCTTGAACTGAAGAATCTCCTCCCTCCTAATTGTTACTATTCTAGTCACATCTGTTACTGATTATCTCTGAGTGTGTGAAGAAATTACCTTATCTGCTTAAAAATCTTGTTAAATTCCAATTAAATGGACTGGGATGACTTAGATTTTTAAACCCCAAGCTCTTACAGCAGCTGCATGGGAAGCAGGCTTGGATCTAATCCCCAGTGTGTGATCTTTGCTTTGGAAAGTGTTTAGTGAGTAAACCTCAGTGTTTGTTATTGATTGGCGCAATGCTTCTGTTGGGGGAAAACGCTGTGAATCTGCAGTGAAACTGGTCCTTCTCCTTATGCCTCCCCCTGAGGAAAAGGAGCCACTAAAAGGGCAACTATGTATTCTTCTAATAACAGCAGGTAATTAGAACCAATATATTTCCCATATGAGAGAAGTGTTAGGAGGTTCTGTATCTGGTAACATTACTAAAGCCAAAGCCCCTCAAAGTGTTAGGGCTTTATATTTAAAGATTCAGAGTAAACTGGTTCCATTCAAGCCTAGGAAACAACAAAGGGTTTGAACAATGAGTGGTACTCTGGTCATTGATAATTAAAACAATCTTTCTTAAATTGTGAAAGATGTCAGTCACTTGGAGTGCTTATCAAAACGCATGTTCCAAGCCAGATGTGGTGCTGCATGCCTATAATCCCAGTACTTGGGAGGCTGACACAGGATGCTAGCTTTCGGGAGCCCGATCAGTATGATCAAGGAAACGTGGTGCAGGTTTGGGTCCTCGAGCATCCAGATCAGCCTAGCATGGCCAAGTCCAGGGGCTGGAGCTATGGCAAGCCAAGGGCACTTTCTAGAATGGCTGTTCGAGAAAGTAGGCTAGAGAGTCACTAAAATGAGCTGAATCAGAGTGAAGGAAGGACCAGGAAACCTCATGAGCAGGGACAGGAGGAAACCATGCAAGAACTACGAGGAAGAGCAGATACGCAAGAACAGAGCCCAGAAAGCACTTGTTGGACTTGGGTTCTCAGGACCCGATGGCCTTGGTTCTCGAAGTTTCCAAGAGGCAGCCAGGAGGAGGGTAGGAAAGACTCCAGCCTCTTGTGCCTTGACCCAGGGAACCTGGCCAAAAGGACCGAAAAGAAGGGTGATAACTGGAGTTCCTGGAAAGGCTTTCAACTCACGCACACATGCTCGAGTGCATGAGACGGGCCTTACTGTGCTGTTGGATGTAACTGAAGCGATCAAGTGGTTATTCGATGGGGCTTGCAGTATCGACATTAGTACTTTATTTTATTCCTTTTTATTTATTTATTTATTTATTTTTGCCTGTGTGTGGTACTGGGGATTGAACCCAGGGATGCTCAACCACTGAGCCACACACCCCCCCAACCCTTTAAAAAAAATTTTAAAGCTAGGCGTGGTAGCACACACCTGTAATCCCAGTACTTGGGAGGCTGAGTCAGGAGGATCACGGGTTCAAGGCCAGCCTCAGCAATTTAGAGAGACCCTGTCTCAAAAGGGTCCGGAGGTGTAGCTCAGAAGTCCAATGCCCCTGGGTTTGATCCCCAGTACCCCAAAAAAATTTTATTTTGAAACAGGGTCTCGCTAAGTTGCCAAGGATGACCTCAAACTTGTGATCCCCCTGTCTCAGCCTCCCAAGTACTGGGATTACAGGGGTGCCCCACCATGCCCAGCAACTTTCAGCACTTTAAAACTGCACTATGTGTATTAGCTGTTCCTCTCCATTGCGTTAAACAGCTATAAATTCTGAGATTTTAACTGACAACATTGGCGGCTTTGAGTTGAGCGGCAAGGAGATTCGGTGGTAACAAAGTTCCCCAAGGTACCTGACATTTGGGGTGGCCTTCAGGATACCCTTTGCATTGAGTGTCCTGTCTACCCAGTCACATCCACGGGGCCCATAAAAAGTCTCAGATGTGGCCCAGAAGGAAATACAACACCCCTCCACCAAGGGGGGGGGGCAACAAAATAAACAAGGGCGAGGAAATGAATGAGAAGAAAGAAAAAAGAAAAAACAAAATCCAGGCCCCAGATTCCGCAGCTTGGCCTGCCGCCCTCCTCCCCGGTGCGGTCTCTCCCCCGCCGGCACGTGCGTTCTCTCAGGGCCTGAGATCTGCAGGTGCTCGGTGGCCAACAGCCCCCAGCTGAGGATCGTTGCCAAGGGAACGGAAGAGGCCGGGTTCAGAGGAGAAAACCAGAGAGAGGCCGGTTTGATCCTTTGTGGCTGGTTCCAGGGTCGTGCTGCCCTGGGACCTGCGGTTCAATCCGCACACCCTGGGCCCCACCGGCCCGCCGCGGTCCTGCAGCCCCGCGCGGCATCGGGGAGCCCGGAGGCAGCCTGCACGCGGGAACAGTGCGCGCCCGCCCGCCCGCCAGGTGAGCGCAGGGACGGCCGGCGACCCTCCCCCGGTGCCGGCAGCTGCGGGCGTGGGCGAGCGTGTTCATTCCAATAGCTGCGGCCGCTCGCGGGGGCGCCTGGCGTGCCGAGCACAGAGGGGCTGGCGCGGCTTTCCTGCCGGCCGCTTCCCCGCCCTCGCGTTCCTCGGCGTCCCCTCCTTCCTTTCCCCGTCAGCTCCCCGCGCTGGCTCTGCTCCCCCTTCCCGGTGGGAGACGCTCCTCCAATGACGGCGCCGGGCCTCCGCCGCGCCCAATGAGCGGCCCTGCCGGCCTCAGCTCTGCCGCAGCCACCTGCCAACAGCTCCCGCCCTGCGCGCCTCTTAAAGGGCCCGGCCCTCTCCCCCGCTGCGCTGCGGTGACCTCTCCTCCTACCCCTCCCGTTCCGGTTCCTCCTCGCCCAAGTTCTCACCCTCTCAGGGCCCCCTTTCTTCCCTGTATTGACTTTCACCTCCAGCCTCTCTTCTGTTCTCTCATTTACATGCTTGTAATGTCACGTTCCACCCAGCCCTGTCCTTACCCTGTCCTCTTACCCAGTCCTTTACCTTTTCTTTTCTTTTCTTTTTTCTTTTCTTTTCTTTTCTTTTCTTCTTTTCTTTTCTTTTCTTTTCTTTTCTTGTGTGTGTGTGTGTGTGTGTGTGTGTGTGTGTGTGTGTGTGTGTGTTACTGGGGATTGAACCCAGAGAGCTCTACCTCTGAGTTACACCCCAGCCCTATTTTTATTTTGAAACAGGGTCTCACTGAGTTGCAGAGGGCCTTGCTAAGTTGCTGAGGCTGCCTGCGAAACTTTGATTCTCCTGTCTCAGCCTCCCAAGTACTAGGATTACAGGGGTGCACCACCATACCCCGGTTCCTTCCTTCTCTTCTTTCTTTTTTGGAGTCCCTTTTCCTGGGCTGCCTCCCTAGTTGTGGGTAGCAGGTGAAGGTGGTGGAATCTGGCTTACTGGGGAAGTAGAAAGAGATCCCAGAAATAACTACGTGTAGGACACACTTCACTGATGTACTGAGCAGAGCACAGGTAATGAATGCACCTCATCCATTCCTGATGACCCAGGTGGGCAGTGCTCTGGGTGAGATGCAGTCTGAGAAATTTCATGGGTTAACTGTACTTTGGGGTCAGCATGGTTTGGTCTTCAACTTTGAAGACTGAGAAACTTCCATTTGGGTTCATCTGGAGCAATCATGCATTGTGAAGTAGAGCCACACCATCATATACACAAGAGATTGGAGACAAAACCAGCGTGCCAATGTTCTGATTTTAAAGGAGGGACAGACTGTCTACAGCAGAGATGAGCTAGATGCTCACAGATCCTGTTTCTTCTGCCTGGACACAGAATATCTCTCCAACCTCACTTATAGTTTGGTAGAACAAAATGATTGTGTTCTAGCCAAGGGAATGTGGGTAGCAGTGACTTAGACCACTTCCAAATGTGGCCATAGAATTCCAGGTGCTGAAAGTGAAGGACTCTGCCATGGAAGTGACATGCGATGGGAGGATCTTAGATCCTGGGGTCACCGCCTGGAGGAGAGCCACCAGGAGAGATGCCTGACTAACACTGGACTGGGATGTGGACAAGAAACAGACTTTGATTGTGTGAAGACACTGAGCTTTGGAGATGATTTACTTCATAAGTTACCACTAGTGTATCTTCCTAGGGGAAAAAATCATTTGTTTCTGTTGTTCCAAATACCCTCTTCCACAAGCCACGATACCTGAGAAACCCGTCCTGAGAGAGTACTTCGTGGGCATGAAAACCGAGCAAAGACGGGAGAGTTTATGTATTTAACTGCAATGCAACTTATACGAGCATTTCTGCTTAGTTCAGGAGGTACTAGGACGGAGTTGATGGACATAAGGTAAAGGGGAGGGATATTAAAATGGCCCTTGTCCAAGCATGTTCATCTTTTAAAAATACTTTTATTAGTGCATTGCAGTTATACATCATAGCGAGGTTCAATGTGCTACAATCACACGTGCACACCGCTCTTGGTGCATGTTCATCTTTGGATTTAGAAGCAGAGAGAGGGAGAGTATGAGGACCCAGAAAAACTTGTACCTGCTCAGAAGTGTGGGATGGGGATGAAAGTGCTCAGATTTAAAGACCTCATGGAGCACCAGACCAGGGTAAAAAATGACTCTGGGCTGGCCAGGGGGGAACTGGCCAAAACCATGAGTCACGGAGGCATTAGCTGACTCCCAGACACACGTGTTCCGCTGTCTCATCAATGTCTCCAACTGGATATCTAATATGTGTTAAATTTTATTTTTGACAAATTAAATGTAGCAGAATTCATTTGAGCAAGGAATGACTCATGAATCAGAACCGGTGAGCTCCACCCTGCCAAGGGGACAGTGAGTGTAGACAGAAAAGTAAAGTACAGAAGTAGTGTGATGGGCTTCCACTGGGCGTGGAACTGACCTGGGCATGGTCTGGCTAGTTGGCTGCCTGGACTGACAGAAGATCAGCCACTTGTGATTATCTGGGACCTGTCTGCCTGTAACAAAACACATAGATCCGCCTAAGTTACGTTTCCTGTTTGTTTGCATACTAAATTAGTTTGCAGTTTGTTTATGTAGGGACTTAAGAGTATGAAAACAGCCTTCGGTCAATGACTTGCTGCTTATTTAATTTAACATGAGCATTCCATAGCTAGCAGATCCCAGACTGCTCCTCCTTAAGACTTCTTCATTCTAATAAGCACTATTCTCTCAATTTTTCAGGCCAGAAACCATAGAGTTTTGTCTTAACTCTTTCTTTGCTGTCCCACATTCAATTCAGTAGTGAATTTTGTATGCTCCACCTTCAAACTATATCCAGAAGTCAGCTTCCTTTTACCATCAGCCTGCCAGTCTGCCCTCTCCTCTTGCCTGCATTATTACAAAGGCCTAAAACCAATAAAAATAAATAAATAAAAGAGGCCTCCTAGCTGGCCCCGAGCTTCCAGCCTCACTTTACTGCTGCCTTCCCTGACTGTAGTCACAACATGTTTAAAACTGGAAATCAGATCATGTTTCTCAAACTCTCCAAATGCTTGCTATCTTACTGAAAACAAAATCCAAAGTATTTTTTATTTTTATTTTTATCCATTTTTAGTTTGATGGTACTGGGGATTGAACCCAGGGCCTCACATGTGCTAGGCAAGCACTCTACCCCAGAGTCACATCCTCAGCACCCAATCCAGAGTTCTTATCATTATATCCATGCTCTGGATCCTGCCTCCTCTGATCTCATCCTCCAGTCTCTCTTCTAGCAGACACCACCAATACCCTGTCCACCTTGCCTCAGAGGTCACCTGCAGAGACTGCCCTGTGCTCTAGCGGCCTTCTTCCACCTCCCTGGAGGTGTTCTATGGCTTTAGGGGTAGATTCCAGAAATTCATCTGCACCAATGGGACAGGAGTTGGATAAGCACCCCACCTCCTGACTCCCCAGTGGGGAAGTGCAGAGGCATGTTCCGTACTGTCTCTCAGAAGTCTCCAATGGGATCGAGCTCAGTCCCCCACAGTGTAACACACTCATTAATACCCCGCTTATTAGCTTCCCTTCCTTCTCTCTCTCTCACTTCTCCATTCTATCATAGTGCTTCCTAAGATCACCTCCAGAATAAACCACCTGTACCCAAAACCTTGTCCCAGGGATTCGACAGAAACTAAGATGTTCCTTCACTTGGCTCCAGCCACACCAGCTTCCCGCTCCCAGAGCAGACCAAACACAGCTCCACCTTAGAGCCTTTTCATCTTCTGTTCCCTCTGTCTGGAATTCTCTTCCCCTGCCATCCTTCAGGTCTCTGCCCACCGTCTTCTCTGAAGTGTGTATGAAATAGAAACCTCCACCCCCATGTGTGACTCTCTGTCCCCTATCTCTGCTTCATTGTTCTTTTCAGCACCAATGGCGACCTGAGCCATTGCATGTTGATCCATTTATCTATTGACTATCTATCCCCAGTAAGAAATAAGCATGATGAGAAGAGAGATTCCGTCTGTTCTGTGGTTTTGTTCACTGCTGCATTGTCAGCAAGAATGGTGCTTGGCACGCATTAGCTCTTTAGTAAATATTTCTTAGATGACTGGACATAGAGACAGAGACTATAAGGAAAAGAAAGGAAAGAATATTTGTGACCATAGTCGGAAACACACACCATGGCTTCAGTGACATTCAGTGGTGATGGCCCAAACTCTACAAGATGGGAATGTCACCACTCTGTAAGAAAGATCTAGGGACATGCACAGTTTCCTATTTTCTATGAAAGGATTTGAAGATTTTCCTAAGAAAAATGAGGAAGAGAGGGAATTTCACAAATAGCTCTCTGCTTCTTGACTTTTGTTATAAGAGGTAGTTCAAACTCTAATCATAGCGTCATTCACAAATTCTTTTAATCTGGAGAGTTCTATTTTTAAAAAATAATAGCAGACTCATACCACTCTGTATCTTAACATGCATGTGTCAGGGCAGGATATGCACTGAACTTCCTTTGACAGATGAAAACTTGCAGGTTGATGCTAATGAATAAGCACAACAAAATGTGGTCAGTAGCTTCCAACCCTGTTCCAACGGGCTTGAGGAGTCAGCCTGGGCTCTTTCGCTCATTGGTCTTGTTTTCCTTGGCACACCATCCGTATGGGTGGTAATCTGGTTTCACCTCCATTTTCTGTTATCCTTCAGGCCCCAGTTTAAGTGTCACCTCCACTGGCCATCCTCACGTGGGCAGCCCCTCACCTGGGAATTCTCTCTCATACTGTGCTCTTCTGTTCCGATGTGGCACTTCCCGTTATCTGGAGTCACCCATTTATTTCTTGCAACTCGTTTAATGTTATCTACCTCTGTAGAGTGCAAGCACCTTGAGGGAAGGACCCTGCATGTTTGTCACAACTGTGTGCCTAGTGTTCGGTGCATAATTAACACTCTGTAAATACTCAAAGAATGCAGGAGTGAAAGAAGGCAGGCAGGCTGGAGCTGGGAGCTGAGCAGACTCTTGCTCAAGGTTGTCCATCAGCCAGGCTCAGAACCCCAGCCTCCTGGCCCCTGCACTGAGTCCTCCCCTGGCCCTGCTCTGTGCTTCACTACAGCTATTGACCACCTGGCTGACAGGCAGGGTCATCCAAGAAAGTAGAAAGAGGAAAAGAAAAACGAGGCACAGGAGGGGAGAACAGAGCATTTAGGCTCTTTTAGCAGCCACTATTCCTTATTTCTTGCCAGGGTATTGGCACCTTTAAAAGCCTTGGCTCTCTTCCCCAACCTCCCCACTCAATCACAAACCACAGCAGTGCCCAGGAAAAAATAAAGGGAAAAATCAATGTGCTAAATCTCTGCTGGGCTCGGTAGCAACTCCCTGCAGCTTCCCTCCGCGGGCCACAGACCTGAGCTCTCCAGCTCTTTCTCAGAACTTGACTTCAAGGATGGGAACTTGCATGATAAAAATGTGTCTCTCCATCCCTGCAACCCTTTCTGGATTGGAGAAGACCCAGGAGGAGGCGTCTGCCCTATATTCCTAGCCTGATGCTCTGCCCCTGACTCTCATGTCCCCCTCCGACTCCCTTCCCTCTCAGCCCTCACTCTCTCTGCCCCCACTTACCCAGCCCTTTTTATCCACTCTCTATTTTGGATATACAGGAAGTGAAAGGGAAATGGGTGGATTGTTATGGTTGAATTGTTATGGTGAATGTAGATGGCTGAGTTGAAGAGACCCCTATGAAAAGGACTTATTGTCTTTTCTCCCTTAAACCACACTTCTCCCAGCTCTTCGTCCATGTCTGAGCCATGAGGTTTCCTGCCCTGGGGGAGAAGAAGACAGGGACCACGCAGGACTACAAGGCAGCTGATCTCCTTTGGGTATCAGGTCGCCCTTATTTGACCATTTCATCAGGAGATTTGTCTTGAGAGCTAAGCTTTGTGGAAAGAGAGGCGGGCCTTCTAAATTTTAGAACTCATACTTGAACACATCAAGAACCCTGCCTAGTTGGCTAGATGGATGAGTTTTTAAAAAGGAAGGTCCTTGTCAGAATAAGACTCGTCCCAGGGGCACTCGTCCCAGGGGCGCTAGGAAAAAGGGTATGAAGGTTAAAGAGAGACAGATCTAGGATGAGAGATCATTTAGGTTCTTGTTGCTCCTTCTTACCATAGAACACAGTGTGTGTGTGTGTGTGTGTGTGTGTGTGTGTGTGTGTGTGTGTGTTGGAGGAGGAGAATGAGGAGGACAGGGATAAAAACAGGGGGACGTCAGAATGGTAAGGTGAATAAGGTGAAGCGTGGGCTGTGGCACATGTCCCTGGGCATATCTTAGAGGAGACTGAGCTCCCAGCTAAAGTCCCACCTGCCCAGGGCGACAAGAAAACAGTCATCAGGCACTGGCTGAGAAAGGGGCTGGATGAAGGAGCCACGTTCGGGTCCCCATGGCCAGCTCAGGAAGAGCAGCCAATCTAGACTTTTTTACCTGGTCAAGAGAGGATGATGGGGGCTGGGAAGATGGAAGGGTCTTGAAGCCAGGGAAAGGGGACTACTGTGGGTGGGGACTTTAAAACCAGGGCAAATGTCTGGGACCTGCCCTCCTTCTCATTCCCCTCTGCAGATTCCTCTGGAATTGCTTTCAATACTCATTCCCTCAGTGATGTCATTCAGTGTTGTGGTTTTAAACTGCCCAAACAAATCTTTTTTAATACACTTTTATTGGTGCATTGTAATTATACATCATCACAAGATTCAAAGTGGTACAAACAAACTGCAGGTATGTCTCCAGCCCTGCTTCTTCCTTGAATTCCAGACCCTCAGAGGCTGTTAGTTCCTTCCATACCACTTCCACTTACAAAAATAAACATACCCAAAATGAGGCTCCTTGGCCTCCTCTTCCCCTTCAACCAAAAGCCATGGGATGCGCTCAATGCCCTTTCCTCTCTCCCCTTCAGGCAGTCTCACCGCTCTGCCACCGGTGCTGCTGCCCTGGTCTGTGTTGCTGTCATCTCTCACCAGGATCTTGACCTTGACTTCTAACCAGCTCTCCTCCCCCACCCTTGCCCTCTGCAGACTGTTCTCCACACAGCAGCCCTGTGAGAATTTTAAGACACAAGTTGCTCATCTGCTCATCATCCTCCAATGGCTTCTCATTTAAAGTAATAGCAAGGCTCTCTTTAAAGTAATAAAGCTCTCTTTAAAGTAATAGCAAAGCTCCTTATCCTGGTCCCCCAGGCCAGCTGTTACCTCGCTGCCTACAACCTCTCCCCTCACTTCCTGCAGTCCAGCCCCCCAGGACTCCTGTCTTCCTCCAGCATCATCTACCCCTCGCCTCGGCACCTCTGCGCTGGCTCTTCACCAGGCCTGGGAGGCTGTTGCCCCAGATTCAGACCCTCACTTCCTTCAGGACTTAGCTTCAAATGTCTTCCTATTAATGGGGCCTTCCATGACCACCCTATATGAATAATAACTGCCTCACCCTGTGTGTCAGTCAGCATCCTCCCTGCTGTGGTCCAAACACCTGACACACACAACTTAGAGGAAGAAAGATTTCCTGGGGCTCCTGGCTTCAGAGGTTTCAGCCCAGAGAGCTGGCTCTGAGGCATAAATGGGGGTGGTGGCAGTGCATAGAGGAACACTACTCTCACATCATGGAGGCTGGAAGCAAAGAGGGAGAGGAGGGGGCCTGTAGACAAATACAGTCCCCAAGACCACAACCCAATGGCCTGCCTCCTCTAGTTGTGCCCTACTTGCCTATGTTACCACCCAGTAAATCCATTCAAATTATTAATCCATCAGTAGATTGATCCACTGATGAGATTAGAAGCCTCATGATTCAATCATTTCACCTCTGAACTTTGTCATTACCAATACATGAGCTTTTTCAGGGGACATTCTATATCCAAACCATAATACCCTGCATTCCTATTCCCCTTAACCTGCTTCTCCACCCGCCATGTCTCCTACCTTACCCGATGTATTGTATATTATCAGCCTATTGTCTGTCTCATGCCCGAGAGAGTGTAAGGTCCATAGGCCCAAGTGCAAGGACTTTGTGTTGTTCACTGCTGTATACGCAGTGCCTAGAACACTCACTGGTACGTGTTGGGGGCCTGATTAATATTTGCAGAGTGAAATGATGGAGGCTCCAGGTCTCCCCATCTCTGCTGCCATCAGCCCCTGAATTACTCTCCACCTCCCCCACACACCATCCTGGAAGGGAATCAGATGTGGAGGAAATATGAACAACTGAGCTTTAAAACATAAAGTGGCTGAGTGATATATAAAAAAGACCATTTGAAGCAAAATAAGCTGCAAAAATATATATTGAGTAAGTTTTAATTTTGATTCTCTTCATGGGCGTTGATGAGGAAAAGATCAATTATACGAGATAAAAAAAGCTACATTTTCCTGGCATATCTGAAATGTAGCAATAAACCTGCACATGCCTATCTATGGCTTCTCATGTGAGCTCAAGGAAGGCGTGATCGCCTGCCTCTGTGTGTGATGCTAAGAGGATGCGGGTACATGAGACCAAATCCCTACCTTTAAGATGCCAGCAAGCAAAGGAAGATGAATGAAATAGTTCTATTTATCCTCTGTCCACGTATAAAGGTATCACTACCAATCTCACTCTTATGTATGGGAAGGGTGGGCAGTAGGTGGATCTGAAGGGTAACACACCCAGAGCTCTGTCCATGTTTGTTTATATGAATTTGAACTTCACTATGATGTACAATTACAATGTACCAAAATATATACTAATAAAAGTATATATATATGTGTGTGTGTGTGTGTGTGTGTGTGTGTGTGTGTGTGTGTATGTTTGCTGGCACATATATATGTAAGTATATAAGTATATATATTTGCTATACATATATATGTATGTATGTATATACTAGCAAATCAGTGGTGGTACTATGATACATATTGTGGAGTTGGAGAAATCTGCATAAAAGCATGTGGCCAGCTTAAATGGCACATAACTGTTTCAGTCAACTTTCCCACCGATGTGATTAAAAGATTTGACAAGTACAGCTTAGAGAAGAAAAGGTTTCTTGGGATTCATAGTTTTGGAGGTTTCAGTCCATCGTCGGCCGACTCCAAGGCAGAAGCTGTGAGGGTAAAGCGCATGGAGGAAATCTACTCTCCTCATGGCAGCCAGAAGCAGAGGAACAGACAGGAGGCGACCAGGGACAGATACAGTTCCCAAGGCTACACTCCCAGTGACCTCCTCCTCCAGCCATGCCCCCCTGCTTAAGCCACCACCCAGTAAATCCATTCAGATTATTAACCCTTCAGTGGATTTATCCACTGATAAGATTAGAGCCCAGATTCAATGATTTCACCTCTGAATATTGTTGCATTGGGGATATACTTTTAACACATGAGCCTTTGGGAGGATGTTATAGTTTGGATGTAAAATATCAGCCGGGCGTGGTGGCGCACGCTTGTAATCCCAGTACTTTGGGAGGCGGAGACCGGAGGATCCGGGTTCGCGGCCAGCCTCAGCTCTCTCTTTCTCTCTCTCCCTGTCTCTCTCTCTCTCTCTCCTTAGTGAGGCCCTCCTCAACTTCATGAGACCCGGTTTCAAAATAAAGTATAAAAAATAGGGCCAGGGGCGTAGTGCGGAGATAGAACGCCCCTGGGTTCAATCCCCGGTACCGAAAAAAAAAAAAAAATCTTGGATGTAAAATGTCCCCCGGACTGCATGTTCTGGAGATAACCATGCTCAGATGTGTGTCCCTGGGGGTGTGGCCAAGTATAGTGTGTGTGTGTGTGTGTGTGTGTGTGTGTGTGTGTGTGTGTTTGTGTGTATGCACGCATGCACGTGCGCATGTGTCTATGCGCATGTGCGCAGCCCCACCTGGCCACAGCATCTGTCTCTGACTCTCTCTCTCTCTCTTTCTGCTCCCTGCCATCATACCCTAAGGACCTGCAGCCCTAGCTCCTGCTTGGCAGCCAGCAAAAAATGGAAGATAGCCAGTCGTGGTGCCACATGCCTGTAATCCCAGTACTTGGGAGGCTGAGACAGGAGGATCGCAGGTTTGTGGACAGCCTCAGCAATGTAGCAAGACTCTCAATCAACCTAGTGAGACCGTTCCAAAATAAAAATAATAAAAGGGGCTGAGGGTGTAGCTCGGAGGTAGAATGCCCCTGGGTTCAATCCCTATACCGCACACATATGGATGGAGTATATATATATATATCAATCTCCAGATGTGTAAACAAATACATTTTCCTTCCTCTAAGTTTTTGTGTGTGTTAGGTGTTTTGAGTCACAGCAGTGAGGATACTGACCGATACAGGAGACATTTTAAACTCAAACCATAAAAATAACCACAACATCTTTTAACAAAGTTGGCCTGGCGTGGGGGTGTTGGGGAGGTTGTCCCCTCCTCCATGCTGGGGTGTAGCGGGCACAGCCAAGAAGGCGTGGAAGTGGCAGATCTCTGCCATCTGACTGAGTGGGCGAGGCTTGGAGCCTGGTGAAAGGGGATGTGACATTTCAGAATTCACTTGTTTCCAGCCCCTGGGAGGCATTCCTGGGAAGAAGTATTCCATGAAAGACTTGAGCCATAGGATTGCAAGGATCTGGCGACCACTGTTCCTATACTTGAAGGTAAAGAAGGGTTCAGTCAAAATCTTTCCAGAAAGAATCCCCCCTCCTGGACTCCGGAGTACATTGGGATCTCAGCCAACATAAGCTTCGCTTCTGCTCCCTGGTGATTGCTAGGGTTCTAGACATGACTATTCTGACACACAGTCACCAGGCGCCGCTCTTTAACCAACAAACATGGACACGCACTAACCTGCCCCCTGTCCTGTGTGGAGGGCACTGCCTTTGAGGGGTCTGCTTTCTAATTGGTGCTACTCTAGCGCTGTCACATGATATGGGGGCCCGCACAGCAAGCCACTCCCTCAGAGCTCTGTGCGGGAGAAGTACGAGGTGGTTCCTGTATTAGTGATCTACAGCTGAGTCCCACTTATCCAGAAGCTTAGCGATTTAAAACAGAAACCATCTCTCCTCTCAGGTCCTGTGGGTCAGGAATGGTTCGGCTGTGCATCTGACTCAAGGTCTCACCCAGGATGCGGGCCGGGTGTCTGACATTCAGCAGGGGAAGAGCTGTTCCAGAGCTCACTCGGGAGCTCTAGCAGGCCTCGGAAGATATGCTTCCAAACCCACTCATATGGGCTGCCCCATGACATGACAGCTGGATTCCCCTGAAAGAGTAATCAGAGAGAGAGAGAGAGAGAGAGAGAGAGAGAGCCGGAGAGAATGCTCAAGAAAGAAGCCAGAGTCATTTCACAATCTAATCTTGGAAGTGATATACCATCACTTTTGCCTGACTCTGGAACGTGTTTGTTACCCAGGGACTATGGGCCCCACCAGAAAGTTTAACAATGTGATTTTTGGGTGAAGTCTTTGAGTCACATGATATTAACTCAGTATCTGGAGAAGACAGAGACTTAGGCCAGCCACATGGGCAGCTGCTTATGTCTACGTGCTGGAGACCCAGTACAGACCCTGGACACCAAGCCTTGCTGGGCATCCCTGGGTGTCAATACTCTGTGTGGATTGCCATACATCACTGGAAGTTAACACCGTGTACATCCCCCTGACAGACAACTGGATTCTCTGGGTTTGGAACTCCCCTGGATTCTGCCCCATGCATCTCTTTCCATGGCTGGTTCTAATCTGAATCCTTTCACTGTAATAAACCATACCTCTGAGTATCAGAGCTTTCAGTGAAGTCTGTGAGCCCTTCTAGTGAACATCAGACCTGGAGGTGGTTTTGGGGACTCCTGAACTTGGGATTAGAGTCCTAGTGAGGGCAATCTCGTGAAATGTTTCCTCACTTTGTAATATGTCTCTTTGGCTCCACGCTTCAATTTCTGTCAAACTAAATGAGGAGATGATAATACTTACTCAACCAAAGTAGGAACATCAGCAGGGTGAATTGCAAGCTCTGGAGTTGAGCAGGGCAGAGCCTGGGTGCAGCCCCAGCCTTCTTATAAGTGACTATCTTTTGACATTTAAAAACCCACTTTGAGAACACATAGATAATTAAGACATGATCCTTGCCCTCAGGAGTTTACATTATAAAGATGAGACCAATAGGCAGAAGAATTTAATAAGGAACAGTGCTATAACCTGTCATTTAAAAAACTTATTAAAGCCTAACACAGATTTGAAAAGTACACAAATCATACTTGTATAGCTCAATGAATTTTCATCAAGTGGAATGCATCCATGTAACCCAAGTTAAGAAATAGAACATGATCCAGAAGCATCCCAGAGCCCTGTCCTCTTCCTCATCCTCACCTGTTTCTGCCTCCCCACATGTTAGTCACTGCCTTGACTTCCAGCTCCATGTTTGCATGCTTTAGTAACTTTATATCAGTACATACTGGAGTATTCCTTTATGATCAGCTTCTTGCTGAACAGCATGCTTGTGAGATCTATCAAGTTATAGCATGAAGCTGTGTCATCTTTATTTCACTGCTGTAAAGGATTCTGCTTTTTGAATATAGCATGATATCTAATCTATAAAAAAAACTATTCTACCATTGTTGTACATTTTAGCTATTTCCACATTTTGCCAACAAAGATAATACTACTTTAAACACCTTTTTTAAAAAATTTTTTGTATTGGAGATTGAACCCCAGGGTATTCTACCTATGAACTACACCCCCAGCCTCCCCCCCTTTTTGAAACAGGGTCTTGCTAAGTTGCTAACGGTCTCATTAAGTTGCTGAGGCTGCTCTCAAACTTGTGATCCTCCTGTCTCAGCCTCTCAAGCATTGGGATTACAAGTGTGCGCCACCACGCCCAGTTTCTAAATATCTTTTTGATGAACATGTGCATGCATTTCTGTTGGCTACTGTGGTAGGCAGAATAATAACCCCTCAAAGAACCTATGAATATGTTAAATTTCATGGCAAAGGGGAATTAAATTAGCAGATGAAAGTAAATCAATTAATTAGTTGACTTCAAGACAGGAAGAGTACCCTGAATAACCAAGGTGGGCCCTGTGTAATCACAGGGTTCTTGGATGTGGAAGAGGAGACAGAAGAGGAAGTCAGATGTAATATGAGAACTCACTTCCTTTGCTGGCCTTGGGACCATCAGCCAAGGACTGTGCACAGGTTCTAGAAGAGGAAGTGGTCGAGGAAATGGATTCTTCCTACCAAGTTGGATAACCTAGGGCCTCATGACTTGTGACTGGCCTCTGCTTTGGGGGCAATATTGTAGGATTGAGCCCTTAACCAGTGGGTTCTATGGGGTATGTGCTAAACCCAGGCAGACAGTTGGTAGAATTGCTGGGTGTAAAAAACCCACACATTTGGTGTTAGTATAAAGGGGAAAACAGTATTTTCTTGGTACTATGCTATTTCTTTTTGCTGTTCTGGTAAAAAGGAATAGAATTTAGAGTATAGCTCTCCCATTAACTATTCATAAAACCATTCTGCATTCTCAAGTCACAAAATTAGGATTTTCTTTAATATTGTATGAGATTTTTTTCTCTTTCTTTATTCTTCTTTAAAATGGTATAGCAAACAGAAGCAGATTCTTGCCTGGATATCTCAGTATGGCTATTTTAATGACCTTACAACATAACACATGGATGTGTACACACACACACACACACACACACACACACACACACACTTAGATATTCATACACATACAGAGTTACAAACATGTATAGGACAGTGGAAAGAAAAGTGAAACAACCATTAGAGGCCCTAGGAAATGTTTTTTAAAACAATAGTTATAAACACCAACAGACTATTAGGATGTTATTTATAGATTAATAATCTCTGCATGAGACTATTTCATTCAGAGGCTCTGTGATGAGTGTATTAGAGCTGGCTTGGGTATTGAATGCTGAGATCGAAATATGATTTTCTTCAGCTGATATAACTTCGAAAATAAATCATTCATATAGTCGGTGACTCATACGATTCATTCCAGCACACTCTGCTACATGTTCGGAGATTTTTTATTTAATTTAAGCATTTTCATTATTGTGGACTTTTATTGTGCACCGCTCGGTTCTGAGTCTTGGGCAATTGTTATAATAAGGTTACTAGTCAGAGGCTGCAGAGAAAGAACAGCAATTCAATAATTAAAAGGCAACCAAGAATGCAATCTGTCGAGCGGCAAACAAAATCAGACCTGAAAGTGCATGAAGATGGGCTGAAAGCCAAAGCTATTAATGTAAAATATGGTCATCTCCAGCAGTGAGCCAGTCTATATCGGGGCTCCTGTGACATGAGGTGGGGGTTGGAGAGATAATCAGACCAGCCACACTGGCTAGGCAGTCTTGATTTTCACCTTCCCACAATTCCTAGATATTTCCTCCCCAAATTCCCTTTTTAATGCCTTTAGCATTTTATTAGACTAGGTCCTATTCCTTCCTCTTCCTGTCTGTTCCCTCCCCTTCTGCTACTATTCCTACCCTCTATGGGTCTTTCCCTGCTCAGAAAAAGCAAGTTTTTTTTTTTGAGGGCGAGGACCCAACTTTCTTCTGTCTTTTCTTTTTCCTTTCCTTCTCTTCTCTTCTCTTCTCTTCTCTTCTCTTCTCTTCTCTTCTCTTCTCCTCTTTCTCCTCTCCTCTCTCTCTCTCTTCCTTCCTTCCTCCCTTCCTTCCTTCCTTCCTTCCTTCCTTCCTTCCTTCCTTCCTTCCTTCCAGATTCAACCTGGGGACAGTCTCCCTCTGAGCTACATCCCAGCCCTATTTTTAAATTTTATTTTGAAGTAGGATTTCACTAAGTTGCCAAGGGCCTCCCTAAGTTGCTGAGGCTGGCCTTGAACCTGTGATCCTCCTGTCTCAGTTTCCTAAATACTGGGATTTCAGGCGTGCACCACCATGCCCAGATGCATATCTTCCTGAATAGCTCTGGGAGTTGCCTGTTTATCTCTCTTCATCCCTAGTTCGAGCCTCAGTTTCTCACACCACCTCTGTGGACTTCATGTCACCCCCTCCCACTGCCACCCATCGAACAAAGTCTCCACAGCAGCCAGAGTGGTCTTGATGCTGATGTCATTCCTGAGCTGAAGATGGTTCTCATCAGTGCTCACTCCTCAGTGTAGCCTGCAGGCCTGGCCTGGACTGACCTGGGCCTCGCTCTCGCTTCTGCAGGACTCTTCCTCCTTGCTCTCACAACCATGCTTTCAGATCCAGGAGTACATCATGCTCCTTCTACCTCAGGACCTTTGCATACACTGCTCCCTCTGAAACTGAAAGGCTTCCTACCTACTCCTGCCCCTCCTACCTGGCCACCTAAGTATTGCTTCCTCAGACTGTTCCTCTGGCAATCCCGGGGTTGACAGAATTGTTTGTTCTCAGAGGAAGCTTGATATATTCTTCTCAGTACTTATACAATTGTGAGATTTTAATTGCCCAGTTCGTTTATCCCTTTGACTTTTTTGAATACTCCCTATATTCCCAATATCAAATATACACAGATATATATATATATATACACACACACATATGTATATGTGTATATAAATAAAAAATATATATAAATGTATATATATAATTTACATACATGTATATACATATATAAACATATATGTCATCTAAATACATATATTTAAACGTAAGTTTAATATATTCTAAATATATAATATATATTCTAAATATATATATATATATATATATATATATATATATATATATTGATGGTGGTAGTGGGAATTGAACCCAGGGGCATTCTACCCCTAAGCTACACTCCAAGCCCAATTTTATTTTTCTTATTTTGAAACGGGGCCTCGCTAAGTTGCTGAGGCTGGTCTCAAACCTGCAATCCTCCTGTCTCAGCCTCCCAAGTACTGGTATTACATGCATGCACCACCACGCCCGGCTAATTTTCAAGATTGTAAACAGAATCGCTAGAATACAAGTGCTGTCCTGTAGAGAGTGGACCACACAGAGGCAAATGTGAAGGCAGAGATCACAATGGGCTATTTCCAGCGAATTCCGGGAGAGTCCTGACAACTTGGGTAAGCATGGTGGCCATGGAAATAGGGGAGAAACTGGCTAGGGAGAAAAGTCCAGAGTTTATTTTTGTACAAGCAGGTTTCAGAGGCTTGTGAGAGATCCAGATGCGCAGGCTGGAGCGGCCACAGAGGCTCCCTGACCTTGGGGTTAACTTATAAATTCAGCATGGAAGGCCCAGGCATGGACAGGGAGTGCTGATCCTTGAAAGCCCCTCGCAGCTTTCTATCTGAGTCTTCAGAACCAGGGTTCTTTCTTCTCCTGGCTGCCTGAGGCTGCCACTCCCACCTCCCTCCTCCCTGACCCAGTAGCTTCTCCAGATTAAGGGAAGCCAAAGTCTGGTTTGTAGAAATGAAAATATGGAAAAAGTAAGATTTATTTTTCTTTGCCAAGTGGGTATGCTATAGGGTGATCATCTCTCCTGGAAATAAATTGTTACAGGGCAATGATCTTTTCCTTGATTCTTGCTTTTTCCAAGAGAAAGATTTTAAGTGGAAAGCACGAATGGGGGGGCATAAGAGGTTTATTTAAGGAGGTGGGGACTTAAGAGAAGGTCATGATAAAGGGGTTGCATTCCAGAGAAAGGATCAGGTTATGGTCCTGAGAAAGGGTCCGGAAAGGGCCACTCCCACCGTGGAAAACAGCACAGAACAAAGGGTCTGTGCTGAGGGTCTGGAAGGGACTGCTCCCCGGAGTGGTAAAATGGCAGTGAATCTTCCACATGGTAAGCTTTATTCAGTCTGCAAACCTTTCCCCCTTATGCATATAGATGAGGAAGTCACCATCTCTTTGGGGGGCACAGCTTAGCACCTCTGTGCTGTTTTCACCATAATGGAAACTTTCCCATCGGTGCCTCAGGGAAAGCCCAGAGAGAGGGTTATGCGTGCAGTGAGTTTAGCCTCCTGATATCCCTGTGGTTCTCTAACCATGGCTCCCTAACTGCAGCTGTGCTGGGAGCCCCCTGTTCCCATTCATGGGGACCTCCTTAACTTTCCCTCAGGTCAGTCCCAATCTTGCCCTGACCCGCTCATTTCTGTCAGGCTACCTAACAGGTAGAGTCAAATCAGCATTCACCTAACACAGCCTTTACTATGTAAACTTGGGATGCATTAGGGATCCAGTGGCACAGGGCGAGAGCGCAGCCCCATGTGACAGCTGCGCTTGTTTCCAAGGGTCGCCCTGACGAAGGGCCATAACTGGGTGGCCTAAAACAACAGCAGTGTCTTCTTTCACAGGTCTGGAGGCTGGATGTCAGAAACCAAGATGCCAGCGGGACCCGGCTCCTTCTGAAACCCATAGAAGAGAATCCTTCTTCGTCTCTTCTAGCTCCTGGCATTTACTGGAGATCCTTGGCATTTCCTGGCTTGTAGAGGCGTTGCTCCAATCTCTGCCTCTCCCCTTACAAGTCTGTCTTTGTGTGATATTCTCTTGTGTCCGTTTCTTTCTCCTCTTCTTATAAGGACACCAATCATCTGGGATAAGGGCACACCCTTTTCTGTATAACCTCATCTTAATTATATCTTCAATGACCCTATTTCTAAGCAGCTCGGATATTGAAATACTGAGGTTTAGGACACAGCTGAGCCCATAACAAGTGCCCAGGGGAAACTCTGAGGAATAGCAATATTAGAGATCAGGTGGGTCAGGTGGGCTAGATAGACAGGGTGAAAAAATTAGCAGCTCAAAGCCTGTCTCTTCCATTCAGTGTGTGCTCTCAGTTACGGTGTCTGTCTTTCCCCTTGGAATGTTACAGGCTAAATGAAAACAGGAACTGGCTCTCTCCTGTTTGCCACCAATCCCCAACAACAGTGGGTAACAAATGTGGGGCTGTTACCTTGACTATTCCTTCCTAAACCACAATCTTCCTTTCCTGTAGGAAAAGTTTAAATTTCTGAAGACATTTTACCAATAATCTCTTCACTGTTGTGTTAGCTTTCCATCACTGTGATAAGATACCTGAGAAAAACAACTTAAAGGAGGAAAGCCAGGCATGGTGGCGCACGCTTGTAATCCCAGTACTTGGGAGGCTGAGACAGGAGGATCCGGGTTCACAGCCAGGCTCAGCTACTTAGTGAGGCCCTCCGCAACTTAGTGAGACCCTGTTTCAAAATAAAGAATAAAAAAGTAGGGCTGGGGGTGTAGCTCGGAGGTAGAATAGCTCAATCCCCAGTACCACACACCCGCACGCACACACACACACACACAAAAAAAAAAAAGGAGGAAAGATTTCTTTTTGCTCAGGTTTTCAGTCCTTGGCTGCTTGGCACCATTGCTGTGGGCTTGTGGTGAGGCGAACATCTTGGTGGGGAGCGTGTGGTGGAGTAAAGCTGTTCACCTCATGGAAGACAGGAAACTGAGACAGAGGAAGGAGCCAGGGACAAAATCAACCCTACAAGAGCACGCCCCCAGTGACCTACCTCCTCTACCTAGGCACACTTTCTAGTCTCCACCATTTCCCAATAGCGCCACCAGCTGGAGGCCAAGCCTTCAACACATTGGGGGACGTTCCAGACTCAAATTATATCAACTTTCCAAATCGGTCCGTCCCTTTGTAATTAACCTGTATTTTCTTAGATTTCATTCCCATTCCTGAGGCTAGACAGTACTTAGTGCAGGAGAGGTGGCCACCGCCTGAGGACCACAAATGGACCATCCCTCTACTTCCCCAGCCCCTTTCACCTGTTTGCTTGCTCACACAAGCTTGTTCATTGTGTGGATGCTATTCATCTACTTCAGTCCTTTCCAAAATGCATCTTTCCAGATTTTATTTCTTAGTGTAAAGCTCTGAGTTGCTCCACAACTTCAGGGTATGGAAATGGTCACATCTCTCGCTTTTCTACTCAATCGTGCAAGTGTCTAAAGGACTAGTTAGGGAAAGCAGGTGTCTTTCTTGGAAACTTTCACTCTCTCTCCCGCCTCACCTGGGAATTATGGAGGTTTATGTAATCTCAAGAGGAGTCAATATGATGTCCATATCCAAAAGGAGAGAAAACCAGGTTCTCATCAGCCTTCTGTGGCTGTTGATTTCATTCCTTAAGGTGTCGCTGTCAAAGACTCATTCTGTGAAGTCTGACAGCGGATGCTGATTTTCTCTGGGGTGATGCCTTCTAGAAGGCTTATTCCATCACAAACCACTTGGATCCCATTCTTTTTTATATACTTTTATTGGTACAGCATAGTCTCACATCATAATGATAGTTCAAAGTGATGGTGGCACCATGCACACAGCACTCTATCCCACGATCCCACTCTTTAAGGAGAATAATCCCATACCCCTCGAGGCTAAATTCTATGAAAGTACCTCCAGCCTCCTCCAGCTACTCTCTCTGCTTTCATTCCTGCTCAGATGGATTTTTCTACAAGTGGAGAATCAGCAAATATTCCAAAAGACACTGGGGCAAAGAACTGGTGGTAGAGCTGAAAGAAGAAAGTAGATGCTGTTTTGTACATGAAATCGTTGCATTAAATCATATCAGCCTTAGAGTGAAATCTTTTTTTTGCGGTACCGGGGATTGAACCCAGGGGCGTTCTACCTCCGTGCTACACCCCCGGCCCCTATTTTTTATACTTTATTTTGAAACCGGGTCTCATGAAGTTGTGGAGGGCCTCACTAAGGAGAGAGAGAGAGAGAGAGAGAGAGAGAGAGAGAGAGACAGAGACAGACAGTGAGAGAGAAAGAGAGAGAGAGCTGAGGCTGGCCGCGAACCCAGATCCTCCAGTCTCCGCCTCCCAAAGTACTGGGATTACAAGTGTGTGCCACCACGCCCGGCTTAGTGTGAAATCTTAAGTATAATTTATGATGTATATCTTTATTGAATTGAGCTTATCCAAAAACAGGAGAGAAAGATAAACACTAGAGAGTATAGAGGACTGGTATCAATTCCTTTGCTTGCAAGAGTTTAAGATGTAGAGGAAAAGAGCTCTGGACTTTGGAATAAGAAGACCTGGGTGCAAGTCCTTGCCGTGCTGTTTACTAGCTATATGACCTTAGAAGTCCCTTGATTTCTTTGATCTTAACAAGCAAATCTGTACACTTGGGACAACACCTTTTCATCTCAGCAAAAAAAAATCTATATATTTGGGACAACACCAGTTCTTTCCATCTTCTGGTGCTCTTGTGAGAATCAAATAGAATGACTTGAAAACTGTAAAGCACCATGTAAATGTGAGGTCTTTCCCAACAGACTTCTTTGGAAATTAATAGTTTTTTAGCAGTTGTTTGTTTACAGAAAAATTGGGCAGGTAGTACCAAGAGTTCCCCTATACTTACTTCCCAGTGTTCCCTACTATTAACTTCTTGTATCAGTGCTGTACATGATGAGCCAATATTGATGCATTTTTACTAAAGTCCATAGTTTAGGGTTCCTTTTTGTGTTTTATATCCCATGAATTTTGAAAAGTATATGACATGTATCCACCATTGCAATATTGTATGTAATCGCTTCACTGCCCTAGAAACCCCCTGTGGAACACTTACCTCCTCTTCCCTCCTCCTGAGCCCCAGGCAACCACTGATCTCTCTACCATCTCCATATACTTCCCCCTTTTCCAGAATGTCATATAGTTGAAAACATATAATATGTAGCCTTTTCAGATTGGCTTCCTTCACATAGCATTATGTATTTAAGGTTCCTTTGTGGCTTTTCATTAAAGCTTGGTAGCTCATTTCTTTTCATTGCTCAATAATATTCCAATTTGTAGATGTATTCCCAAGAGACATTTTGCTTGGGGAAAAATGACCAAAGACTATATAGCCTTGGAGTTGAATTAAAATAAATATCCAGAGCTACATTAAAGAGGAAAAAAACAGGCAGAAGGACACTTCGATATGGGGGAATAGAGCAGAGAAGCTACAGGCCTTCATACAGATGGCATGTGTTGGTAGAGGGATGGATTTTGGGCTAGCTTTGAATGCAAGAACCATGATATTTCCTTTCTGCTCCCTTCATGAGGCACAGCACAGCTGCCAACATCCTGGTGCCCTTGGTATAGGGACTGAGCAGTCACTCTATGGTACCTGGGCTTGCTCTTGATGTCAAATTAAAAAAAAAAGCTAAAGTTTTCTATCTTCTCTATCTCTCAAACCACACCACTCCTAGCTGGATGCCCGATGCATAATTGCACGCAATAGATACGTGCATGAATGACAAGAAACACAGGATCAGCCTCCAGGCTTGGAAACTAAGAGAAGGGGAGGGGAGGAGGCAGAAAGATTGGTTCAGTAATGATCTGGTGAGAAGGCCTTGCGGTATTGTTGCCAAACCCTATGCCCCTTTTACAAACTGTTGAGCACTGCAGAGGGACTGTTTGCATCAGACTCAAGCCCAGAAATCCCCCAAGATCCCCGACAATAAAGGAAATAGCAGCCTGGTGCTGGTCAATGGACCAACCCAGAGGAAAATACGCTTGTGCAGGTGATCCCTAATTCACCTTCCACCGCTGGATCTTCAGCGCCACCTAGTGGTGTGCTCCTCAGGCCCTCGGCACTACAAAAGCCACTGCCTAGGACTCAAAGGTCCTGGTTTAAATCTGCAAGGATTAAAGCTTTCCTCTTAAAGTGCGAGATAAGAGACTATGTGGTGACAACGAACAAATTGAGAGCTCTAGGGTTAACGTCAGAGAATTTTTAAGTCACAGAACTTAATCTCAGCAATTACATATACAATTAGTAGCAGGATTTTGTATTTGTGCAAATCATTTTGAAATTTTAGACAGTGAGCAATCGTGGACCATGAGACCAAGATCAAAAGTTAAAGCTGTGTAAAGGAAATGAAGAACTGAGAAGCAAAAAAGAGAATCGGATCCAGTCTAAGGCTCCATGAAATGCCCAAGGTCAAATAGCCAATAAATGAGTCAAGAACCCCAAGTGGGTGGAGTGGTCTTTTCCTCTGGCTCTGTGGCTTCAAAGTACCCCTTTCTTTTGATATTTGCTTTACTCAGCTACAATTGCATTGATAGTCTCCTGACGATGGGTCTGTCAGCCTCATTCTATTCTAAACTCACAAACCATTCTCTCAAAGGCTTGGGTCACCCTGTCTCTCATGCAAGAACTAGAATTCCCTAGAATATTCATAATGGGAATGGGAGCTTATTGTATTTGCTATATAAACATTAAATATCATATATAATGTTAGCTCATATACCCTTTACTTGTTATAAAAATTTAGGTCACTGTGTTTTATTTTTTATTTATTTATTTATTTTTTTTGCGGTACCGGGGATTGAACCCACTGGCGTTCTACCTCCAAGCTACACCCCCGGCCCTATTTTTTATACTTTATTTTGAAACCGGGTCTCACGAGGTTGCAGAGGGCCTTACTAAGTAGAGGAGAGAGAGAGAGAGAGAGAGAGAGAGAGAGAGAGAGAGCTGAGGCTGGCCACGAACCCAGATCCTCCGGTCTCTGCCTCCCAAAGTACTGGGATTACAAGCGTGCGCCACCACGCCCGGCTAGGTCACTGTGTTTTAAATCTTAGATCATAATTAATTGATTGATAATTACATTAATTGTATGATTCACAATGGACTTTGGGGGGTACTAAGGATTGAACCTAGGGGCATTATACTGCTGAGCTATACTCTCAGCCCTTTTTATTTTTTTATTTTGAAACAGGGTCTCACTAAGTTGCTGAGGCTGGTCTTGAACTGGTGATCCTCTTGTCTCATCCTCCCAAGTACTGGAATTAGAGGTGCATGCCATCATGCCCAGCCATAATGGATTTTTTAAATCTGCATTTTCTTTTATGAACATATGGTTTGGAATTAAAAGAACTTACATTTATTGGGCACCAGATATTGACCAGGTGATTTTAAGTTTACTAATTAATTTAATCTTTATTACCCTGTGAGATAAAATTAGAGCATTATATTTAAATTGATGAAGAAATAGAGACTTTCAAATTTTAAATAACCACCCCAGTGACATAAACTGAACAGAAGTGCTGAAAAATAAACCTGGGTTTCCTGTCTTGAAGTCTAGTATTGCTTTTACCATACCCCTTCAATTCACTAGACTCAAAGTCCAGAAGCTGGCTTTTAGTCCCAAGCTAAATACTATGTACAACATTGTACACTATATACTACAATAGTCTTTGGAAATTCATCATGTTAATTTGTATATTGAAGTTCTAATATAAAAAAGGCACATGTTTAGCCTAGTGGTTCCAAGCTCATGGAATTTCTGTTATTGGTGGTGGTGGTAGTGGTTGTGTGTGTGTGTGTGTGTGTGTGTGTGTGTGTGTGTATTAACTTTCCTCTAAAATACTGCTCTATAAAACATTATGAGGATGCTCATAATAATACTGCCTAAGATAATACCCTGGAGCATCTGATTGGAGAGATTTGGATTAGAGAGATGATTGTAAACTGAACAAAGATTCAGCCCTCCAAAATAGTTCTTGAACATTCTTGCCAAGACCAGCTCAGAGCATAATTTTATTTTAAAAGTACTTGTTTGTACCTGGGCGTGATGGCATACACCTTTAATCTCTCTACTTGGGAGGCTGAGACAGGAGGATCACTGGTTCAAGGCCAGCCTCAGCAATTTAGTGAAGCCCTCAGCAACCTTAGTGAGACCCTGTTTGAAAATTAAAAAAATAAAATAGGGCTGGGGGTGGAGCTCAGAGGTAGAATGGCCCTGGGTTCAATCTCCAGTACCACAAAACAGACAAACTTTCTTGTGACCTTCCTTGTTCAAGAAAGAACTAATGTGGGAGAGCAGGATTTGGGTGGTGAAATGATTGTCACCAGGGCTTTCAATGAAAATGTTAAACATACCAGTGGTGTCCTCTCTTCTCTTCTTGCATTTCTCCCCACTCTCGCAGCCCATCTTTATCTGCCCATCCCAGTGTGTCCTGGGATTAAAAATTACCCCTCATACCTATTCTGATTTCATCAATTTAATGTTAGAAAAAAGCAATCTGATCAAGCTATTGTCCATTACATTATCAGTCCTTTGTGCTTCAGAAGTATTTGTCATCGGAATAATGAAGCCTCTCACTGGAAAATTTCAAACAACTTCAGGGAGATTCAGTGAAAAAATATCTAACATTATGTGACTCTTTAACCCACAGCTTGTCCTTTGCATTTTCCTGTGTCATTCAGCCTCTGTTGGTGGACTCGGTGTTCCCCATACTGTGTGCTGTGGTTAGGGTATGGTAAAGATTCTTGCACTGGAAGTTTGATATCCCACTGTGGTGGTGTTGAGGTGGTGGAGCCTTTAAGAGGCGGGGCGTAGCTCAAGCTAATTAGGTCATGGGGGCTCCACCCTCATTAAAGGATTAATGTTGTCTTGCAGGAGTAGGGTCATGTCCCATAGAAGTGGATTATTTATGATGCCCGCAGTTATTATAAAAGAATGAGTCTGGCCCCTCTCTGCTTTCTTGCTTCCTTGCTCCTACAAATGCCCCTCCGGCATTTTCTACTTTTCTGCCATGTTGTGACTCTGCCAGAGGGCGCCTCCCTCACCAGATGCTGGTGCAATGCTATTCGGCCTTTCCAGCTGCCATAATCATGAGCTGAATAAACCCCTTCTCTTTATTAAGTACCCAGCCTCATGGATTTTTTAATAGCAACATAAAATGGAGTAAGACACTGGGACTTGCATCCCAGGCCTAGGATAGGAGGCACAGACAGAGGCAGAAAAAAGTGCAGTCACCATGCATGATAAAAACTAGGAAGCCAGGCATGGTGGTGTACACTTGTAATCCCAGTACTTGGGAGGCTGAAACAGAAGGATCACAGGTTCACGGCCAGCCTCAGCAACTTCGTGAGGCCCTCTGCAACTTAGTGAGACCCTGTTTCAAAATAAAACATAAAAATAAGGCTGGGGATGTAGCTCAGAGGTAGAATGCCCCCGAATTCAATCCTTGTACCACCAAAACAACAACAATGACAACAACAAAAAAAAAACTAGGAAATACATGGAACTTACTGAACATGTTGACGATCATCTATAAAAAATGTATAGTTAGGATTACTCTTAAGGGTGGAATTCTGAATGCTTTTCTTCTTATATTAAGAACTAGAAAAGAATATTCACTATTACCAATTCTATGTAATATTACCCTGGTAAAACAGGGAAATAAAACCAGATAAAATATATTCAAATTAGAAAGCAAGAAGTAAAACTCCCTTTATTTACAGATGACATTATCATATACATAGAAAATCCCTAAAACTATAAAAAAACTACAACTAATAATTGAGTTTAGTAAGGTTGCAGGATCCAAAGTGAGTGTAAATAATGTATTTCTGTATTCTTACAACTAACAGTTGGAAACTGAAATTTAAACAATACCATTTCTAATAGTTTTAAAGCATGAAAAATATAGGAATATATTTAACAAAATATGGTGTAAGACCTGTACACTTAAACATTGATGAGATAAATAACACCTAAGTAAAGAGATAAATTCCATGTTCACGGAAGGAAGCTATTATAAAAGGATTGTTTCCTTAAAGTGGTCTATAGATTCAACATGGTTAGGATCAAAGTCACATGGGTTTTTTTTTTATAAAAATTGAAAAGCTGATTCTAAATTTCATGTAGAAATTAAAAGAACCTAAAATAACCAAAATATTTTGAAAAAACAAAATTTGACAACTTGGTGTAAGGGTAGACACATAGACCAATGGAACAGAAAAAAGAGTTTAGAATACACACACACACACACACACACACACACACACACGATTCAATGGTTTTCCAAGGTAAGTCAGTGGTAGAAAGAATGGTATTATTTTGACAAATAATCTAGAACAGCTGGATAGTTATATGGAAAAAATAAACCTCAACCCTTACCTCACACCATTTACAAAAATTAACTTGAAATAGATCATAGATCTAAAAATAAATAAAAATTGTAAAACTTTAAATAGTAATCATTAAGAAAACCAATCATAATTATCTTGAAATAAGCAAAGAAAATTCTTAAGTAGGCTATAAATATGATGAAAACAATCACTAATCCATACTTCACCAAAATTTAAAGCTTTTGCTCTTTATTTTTACTTATTTATTTATGTATTTATTTATTTATTTTTTGCAGTACCGGGGATTGAACCCAGGAGCATTCTACCTCCAAACTATACCCCCAGCCCTAATTTTTATTCTTTATTTTGAAACAGGGTCTCACTAAGTTGCGGAGGGCCTCACTACGTAGCTGAGGCTGGCCGCGAACCCAGATCCTCCGATCTCAGCCTCCCAAGTACTGGGATTACAAGCATGTGCCACCATACCTGGCAGCTTTTACTCTTTAAAAGACACTTATAACAAGGAAAAGGTAAAGCACAGACTGAGAGAAAATATTTGAAAATATCTGAAAAATAATTGTATCTAAAATATGTAAAGAGCTCTTAAATTTGATAATAGAATGACATTTTTATAAAATGGGCAAAATATTTGAACAGATGCTTCATCAAAGAGGATATATTATAACCACTTAGGGTGTCTTCAGTTTCAAAACTGGCATAAGAGTTGGTAAGGCTGTAGAGCCACTGGAACTTTTATACATAGTTTGTAAGAATGTGAAATGGTACAATCAACTTGGAAAATAATTTGGCGGTATCTTAAAAAGTGAAATATAAACTTACTATACAACCCAGCCATCACTTTCCTAAGAATTTACCCCAAAGAAATTAAAACACAAACATAAATCCACACAAAAACTTGTATACAAATGTTGGATGCACCATTATTCATAATAGAAAAATATGAAACAATTATCCATCAAAAAGTGAATGGATGAACAAACTGAAGTAAATGTATACAATGACAGACTAACCATCAATAAGAGGAACAAAGGAGAGAAGTACACAACATAGATGAATCTTTAAAACACTGTGTTAAGAGAAAGAAGCCAGAAACAAAAGGCCACATACCATAAGATTCCATTTACATGAAACTCTACAAGAGACAAATCGAATGTGCAGTGACAGAAAGTAGATTAGTAGTCACCTGGTGCTGGGGTGAATTGGGGGCACATGAGGGTCAACTGGGAAGGGCAAGAAAACACTTTGTGATGATGGAAATATTCTATATATTTATTGTGTTCATTATAGGAACACACACATTCATCAAAAGTCATCAATCTATACACTTAGATATTAAGATCTATTTTAAAAATTATAGTGAGGAGTAAAAAGAGTAAGTATTGGTACATTTCTGTGCTAAAGTGGACATGTTTGAATAGGTGTCCTGCTGAGAGGGAAAGGCAGTGAGTATGGAGAGAGAAAATACTGGAAGAGGGAGGTGACTGATGAGGAAGAAAGATTTCTTGAAGAAGGGAAGAAGGAGGTGCCCTCCGGAGCCCAGGTGGATGGTGATAGGAAGTTGAAAGTTGAGAATGCTCTTGGCTCATTCAATCATTCAACCCTTTTTAGGTATTTATTTTATACCAGGTATTTATTTTATACATATATAACATATATAGATGTTATATATGTGATATGTGTGTGTGTGTGTGTGTGTGTTAGTCTGCTTTTCATTGTTGTGACTGAAATACCTGACAAGAACAACTTAGAGGAGGAAAGATTTATTTTGGCTCATGGTTTCAGAGTATTAAGTCCATGTTCGGCTGGCTCCAGTGCTTTGGGCCTGAAGTGAGGCAGAACATCGTGGCAGAAGAGCATGGTGGAGGAAAACTGCTAAGGTCATGGAAGCCGGGGGGGAGGGGTGGGGGGAGCGAGCGAGAGAGAGAGAGAGAAAGGCTGAGAGAAGATAAACCCTTCCAGGGCCTGCCCCCAGTGACCTACTTTCTCTACCTCCCAATAGTTCATTCAGCCACGAACAGATTAATCCATCAAAGGGATTATTCCACTGATGAAGGCAGAGCCCTCATGATCCAATTATTGCCTAAGTGCTCCACCTCTGAACCTTGCTGTACTGGGACCATGCTGCTTTCAACACATGAGCTCTTGAGGAACATTCCAGATTCAAATCGCAACAGAGAGTATGGACATTTTGTAGGAAAAAAATGATATTGTCTTGTTCTCATAAAATTTGGAATACCACGGAGGAGGGAATGTCAGGCATTAAACAGATAATCAAACAATGAAATATATAATTACAGATTTTTATAAATGCCATAAAAGACAAGGAAGCCAGGGGAGAGTTTAACAGGAGGAACCTCATTTCTTTTCAAAATTTTTATACTTTTTACAGTGCTGGAGTTTGAACCAGGGCCTCATGCAATGCTATGCAAGTGTTCTACCACAGATCTACACCCCAGCCCCAAGGACCTTGTATAGATAAGTGCTTGGGGAAGGTTTCTTGGGTAAAGCCACTGTGAGCTGCAAGGAGGAGGCCAAGGGGAGCTAGGTGATAAGGGAATAGAACGGCATCAGTGAAGATCATGAGGTTGGGCATTTCAGTACATTTTGATACAAAAAAATAATTTGGGTACTTGAGAGGTGGAGACCGGAGGATCTGGGTTCGCGGCCAGCTTCAGCTACTTAGTGAGGCCCTCCGCAACTTCGTGAGACCCGGTTTCAAAATAAAGTATAAAAAATAGGGCCGGGGGTATAGCTCGGAGGTAAAATGCCCCTGGGTTCAATCCCCGGTACCGCAAAAAAAAAAAAAAAAAAGTTGGGGGGGAATGTTAAAAGACCAATACAAAAAAATGAAGCCATAGAAAACTCATACAAAATATAGGTGAATTTCTGATCACTACATAGAGAATGCTCCAAGAGTGCAACTAAAATTTAACTACATAAAACTCAAAAGTATTTTTATGTCAAAACATATCATCAGCCAGGAACAAAGGCAAATAAACTGGGAAAAATATTTGCAACAAATAAAAGATTACCGTCCTTATTGCAGAAAGAGCATGTATCAAATTGATAAGAAAAGCATTACAATATGGATAGAAGCCAGGTACTATAATGTCATTTTTTTAAAATGACTCCATCCTTTGGTCATTTAGATAAGTTTATGAAAAAAAATTTTTTGGTGGTACCGGGGATTGAACCCAGGGGCATTCTACCTCCGGGCTACACCCCCAGCCCTGTTTTTTAGTCTTTATTTCTTTTTTTTTTTATTTTGTGGTACCAAGGATTGAACCCAGGGGCATTATACCTCCGAGCTCCACCCCAGCCCTATTTTTCATTTTGAAACAGGGTCTTCACTTAGTTGCAGAGGGCCTCACTAAGTAGCTGAGGCTGGCCATGAACCCGGATCCTCCGGTCTCAGCCTCCCAAATACTGGGATTACAAGCGTGTGCTACCACGCCCGGCTAAGTTTATGGAATTTTTAAAAGTAAGAATAAACATATGAGGCAGGAGAGGCAAGACTTGGGAGTGGAAGGGAGACGCCACAATACGATCTCTCTGAGACGCACATCTCATTCGCTGTGAAAGCAACCTCTCCACAGAAGAAAGGTAACACAAACTTGAAGTAAACAATGAAAAGTTAGAAATGCGATGGAATCAAAGCCAGAAGACAAAACAGAGGAAAGTAAAAAACTCGAAGCGCCTTACCTAAGGGACGGCGGCGGTGCCATCTTGGCTGGACCGCGCAGGCCGCTCCCGGCATTGCGGCTTCCACACGCCACCGGCAGAGAAGCCAGAGACCTGTTGGAAGTTCAGCAGCTGCAGATCAACAGAGACAAAAGCAAGCAGCGGCTCCTCCACACTCAAGACACCAAATGGCGGCAGCCACAGCAGCTGCAGTGGCGCCATCTTGGCAGGACTTTACCGGCGGCTACCAGCATTGTGGCTTCCACACAAGACCAACGGAGACGCCAGCGACCTGCTGTGAACCCAGCAGCTGCAGAATAGCAGCAGTGAAGGCGAGCAGCGACTCACTCCACGCGCGACACAGACCCAAACTGCTGCATCGGCAGAAGCGGCAACGGGGCCATCTTGGTCAGACCGCGCCGATGGCTACCGGCGTTGCGGCTTCTGCAGGCCACCAACAAGGAAGCCAGGGAGCTCTTCTATAACCAGCACTGCAGAGCATCGGCGACAAAAGCGAGCAGCAGTCTGATCCATGCTCGGCAGAGTCCCCAGGACCTGGAGGCCTCTGAGTCCTCAGAACCTGCGGCAGCAACTGAGCCCACCCGCCACCCCAGAGATTAAGAGCAGCGCTCAATGAGACCATAAGTCAACGAGCAGCCCCAGGGGGAGACCACCCAGCGCGGGCACAGGGACTCGTGGGGTCTGAGACAGTGCAGATTGCCCCGGTGGAGGCGGGAGTGGGGTCTGCTGTGGGACGCAGGAGACGCGTGGATAAGCAGACAATCCCTGGTGACATTTGGGTGGGACAGACTTGCAACCCGGGGGTCACAGCACCCTTATAGAGTCCCCGGGAATAGCCACAGGACATACAGCTGTGGTACCTGGGGAAAATTGGACCAAACCAGCCCTCCCAGTGGAAAACGTGGAGTTTCGTGTTTACACAGAATAGGGGCAAAGCGACAACCACTGCTTCTGTAGGCAAAGAGAGACACAAGCCCGGGGCCCCCTGCTGGTGACTCCTACCATAGGTGTAGACAGAGAGAGACATAGGGACAGCCCAAGTGGAGACCGTGGAGACCCACGCTTGCAGAGAGAGGGGCAATAGCGGCACTGGTCCCATGCACAGGTAATGAGAGGCACCAGGCAAGGGTCCCAATCACTGAAGGAGACCAAGAACTGGGCCTGCAAATGGACATTATACCGAGCAAGTGAGAATAACCACTCAGTAAAGGCCACTCACCTTTAAGGCTCACCTAGTGGCAACTATCTACCCCCAGGATAAGAAAATATAAAGGGAGAGGGATTTGACATAGGATACCTACAGAGTGAGAGAGGAAGAGCTACCAAAAGCAACAAAGGTATAAACATACAAAACCTGAAACCATGAAAAGGAAGAATAGCAAAGAAACAATGAACCCCCACAATCCCACAACAACAGAACCCGCCAACTCAGAAGTGCAAAGATTGCCAGAAGGACAATTCAGAACTTCAATAGAGGAAATGATACAGGATTTCCGAAAAGAATTCAGAGAGAGCCTGATAGAAATGAAGGAGCAAATAAGCAGGAATCAAAAAGAAGCTCTGAAGGAAGTGAAGGATGCAATAATTGAAATAAAGGCATCAATACAGACCATCAACAATAGACTAGAGCACATGGAAAACAGAATCTCACTCTTAGAAGATGACCTCTCCAAAAATGAACACATAGTATATAAATTAGAAAAAATAATTCGACAGCATGAATTGGACATTGAAGAGATCTCAGCCAGTTTTAAAAGAGCAAACATAAGAATAATAGGCATAGAAGAGGGATTA
>PVJS01015074.1:0-39395 GCA_004027185.1 Glis glis | reverse complement strand
ACACACACGCACAGAAACACACACACACACAGAAACACTCACATGCACATAAACACACACACAGAAATACACACACACAGAGAAACACACACATGCACGCACACACACACAGAAACACACTCACATGCACAGAAACACACACACACACACACACAGAAACACACACACACAGAGAAACACACACACACATTTTATTTTGTTTTGTTTTAATAACTGGGACCCAAGTACAGAGTAAGGAGTTAAAAAGTTCCTTTTAATAATACAAGTTTGGCTATGATTCTCCTTTGTTTTTTTTTTTTCTTTTCCTTTTTTTGGGGGTGGGTGGTACTGGGATTATAGATGCATGTCACCCTCCCAGTATTTGGGAGACTGAGGCAAGAGGATTGCAGGTTCCAGGGCAGCCTCAGTAACAGCAAGGTCCTCAGCAATTTAGGGAGACCCTGTTTCAAGGTAGAAAAATAAAATAAGGCTGGAGTATGTATAAGGTATAAGGTACTGAAGATATTTTGGGTGTGTGTGATACTGGGGATTGAGCCCATGGTGTCTACCTCCAAGCTATGCCCCCAGCTCTATTTTATTTTATTTTTATTTTGCAACAAGTTCTCACTAATTTGCTGAGGCTGGCCTCGAACCTGTGATACTCCTGACTCAGCCTCCCAAGTACTGGGATTACTGGCATGTGCCACCACACCCAGCTTGCTCATCAATTTTCTATAATAATTACACAGCACTTCATAACTATATGCTTCAAACTTATCGAAAAAATCAATAAAATGTCTTTGATAAGAGATTTCAAGAAACTGACATTATTATACTTCCTTTACATTATTCTGTTCTTGTCTGATTTTGTTTTCATAGGCCTAACTCATCATTTCAATATTAGAATAATGAAAGATAAGAATGACTCTTAAGGCTGATTTTCTTTTTTTCTGAGAATCCTGTGATACATGTAAACCCTGTCAGATGAGCACTGATCTTTTGGACATAATTAGGAATATTTTCTCTTTAAAGGATAGGCATAGAATTGAGAAAAATGTGTTCAATCAAAAAATCTTCATTTCCTGAATACAGTATACTATAAGTTAGGGACACAAATTGTAGATAAATACTATGCCACGTCAAATAGTAATGGTTCCCAAATTTAGGGTATATAATCCAAAGATACACAAAATCATTGTGCACTGGGTAAAATGAATTGTATACGTATTATATACAAAATGAATTATATATTTTCATTTCATATCATCCTTTAAAATTGTTTTTCTCTGGATATTTTGTTATCAGGATAATGTACTAACAAAGTTGTACATATAAAAATGTATATATATTTTATGTAGCTAATGGTAGTGGGACATATTTTACCTTCTTGGGACCTTTTCTTGATGGAGGGACTCAAAGTCACCTCATGTTTGGCTCTCCACCCCTCATAAATCTCTAGGTATACAGAATGTTTCTCCTCATGTAAGTTTGAACAACACATTTGATTGGCTTATTAGTCAATTTGTCACAAAACCTTAAACAGATCCCTTCAGCTGTTTGAAGTTCCATCATTTTATCTATGTTATAGTGAGATATAAAACGTCCTCTAAAGAGCTCATTTGTTAACGTTTGGAGCTGATGTAATTGAGTCATGAGGTTGCAATCCCAGCAGTGGGTAAATCCATTGTAATGGATTTATCTAGATGGCGACCCAGGCCAGTAGGGTGTGGCTGGAGGGGGGCCCCTGGAAATGTGGTCTTGGGGATTCTATAAATGGTTCCTCCTCCCCCTGCTCTCTCTCTTGCTTCCAGCCTGCATGATGTGAGGAACATAAACCATGTGCTCTCCCTCTCTCTGCTTCCTGTAGCCATGCTCTGAGATCCAGGGTCCCCGGCCTCACATGGACTGAACCTGAAACTATAAGAAAATAAATCTTCTTTCCTCTAAATTACATTATCTGGCTTTAGATTATAGTTTTGAGAATGCTGGCCAGAACAATCTACAAAACCAAAAAACTGAAATTAATGGTTTGTTCAATTAAATCGTGAGTGAATAAATGAAACCATATGAAAGATCTCACTTAACTACCCTAATATCATTTCATTCACTCTCTGAACTAGAAGAAAGAGAGGGAATCTTAATTTTCTCTTTAAACATAAGACTGGAATGCTCATGCTTCCTTTGAAAATATATATTACAGGTCTGTGCATATAGTTTAACAGGAAATTGTAAACTACACCTCTAAACCTAGAGTAATACATTCACATGGGTAAAGTAAACAGTCATAAGTCAAAGCGTGGTAAAGTTATTTGCTTTTTCCAATATTTATGAGAGATGGGTTACGGAGATAAATTCAAGTAATTTATTAGAAGTTCAGTTTCATGGAGAGAATAACTTTTAAAAAATCACTGGAAATTTTTACTCAGTGGATTTAAGTTTAATGTTGGAGAAATGTAAAAAACTAGATACTTGCAAATCTTCTGGGATCCCTTCTAAATTAAAAGATTTTGGAAAATAATTAGAACTGTAATATATGCAAACTTATCTTGCCTAATAGCATCAAAACTAATATATCAAGCAGATGAGTAAAGCACTAGAACCATAAATTTTAATAGAGTAAGTCTTCACAAACACAATAATGTCTCCCAGAAATGTATTTACAAGGCACGGCTGCCATTCTACTTACATCACATAATTTATGTAATCACAATGAAGTGCATACTTGCTGACACAGTTACAAAATTAACTAGGGAGGCATTACTCTATTCTCTGGAAAATAAAGTAATTTAGATAAACTGCAATTTTTATTTCAAATGTCATAATTCTTTCTGTGATTTAAAAATGTCACCTTTCTGTCTCTAGTAAATCTCTACAACTATATTTCATCACCAAGTATTATCATTTAAAAAAATGTCTAAGGGCTACTTTGCATTGAAAAACCTCCTGATAATTACCTCCTGACATTTGTATCATGAACCTAATACTTGATAAAATCAACGTGTTCCCTTATGGCATCTACAAACAACTAATCCAGGTAACGTTTATAAAATGTTTTCAATCATTTAGAGATTTGGACATTACCACCACCACCAACAACATTGTCATCGTCACTATTATCAATCATGGTTATCTCCTGCTCAGTCCCTGAGCTCTTCATATGCTGGTGAATATGTCTTTTCACCTAGACCTTTGATTGACATTGTCATTCAGAACTCTGCTGGCCGAGAAATCTTCCTAGAACACCAGGAGGGTGAACACTGGACACTATAAAAATATTGCTAGCATGGGATGAGCCAGAATAATTGGTTACAGTACAAGACTATTTGTTAATGTATAGTTGGTTTGGGAGGTAAGGTTGAGAAAGCTTAAAGTAAGTTTTTAGGAGGTGGTTTTCATGTTATGGTCATATAAGAAATTTCAAATAGAAAGCAAGTTAAGTTGGTGAGCATTGTTTCAGTCAACATTTCACTGCTTGTAATCCAAAACAACTGGCCACACAACGTAGAGGAAGGAAGATTTTGCTCACAGTTTTTGGAGATTTTGGGTTCAGTCCATGTCAGGCTGGGTCTGCAGAGTTCAGTGCATGGCAGCAGGAAGCAGAGAGAGGGAGAGATCAAGGTTCTGCTCTCACATCACAGAGGCTGGAAGCACGCCAGCAAGCAAAGAGATTCAAAGACAAAAGCAGAGTCCCCAAGGCCACACCCCCAGAAACCCCCTCTCTAGACACATCCCTAGGTTACCACCCAGTAAATTCATTACAATGGATTTATCTACTGATGAGATCACAACCCTCATGACTTAATTACATCAACTCTGAACATGAGTACATGATCTCTTCAGGGCCCATTCTACTGTAACCATAAGAAGCACATTGCACAGAGAAAGAATCAACCATCAGGTTTTGCTCAGCACTCGGACACCATAAGCAACTGACTGCTGATAAGTCCTAGGGCACACAAAGACCCTCTAGTTCTTCTCCACTGTTGCCATGATCCTGTTGGAAAGCAGAAATCTGAGGCTATGAAGAATCCTAACCAATAGGTATCTCTTAGAGTCAAACTCAGGTCTTCAAGTTTCTAGAAAATGTTTTTCATTCTTTGCTACGTATTTTCTGGCCAGTGGAACCAGCCCAACAATTTCTTCAGTGTGTTCTCCACAATATAGCTCTCCAAGTTGATCCTCTGGCCCTTTTGAAGATTGTCTAAGCTACCTGCAATCTCTTAATAAGCCTTTTCCTGTTTAAATCAGTCCATTTCACTCCTGTTTGCTGAATACTGGGACTAGTGAGAAGCTTATGACACATGTGTGAAGAGGCCGAAAGCTTTCAAGGTAATTGAACTGGGCCACCATACGTCTCTGCTGGGTAGTAGCAGGATGAGCCACTGGAGTGCTTGCAAAGCCCTTGCACTATCACCATTTGCAGAAGGTGAGGCTTACACAAGGGAGGTTCATGTCCTCACTGTGGAAAGAGCAGACAGAGTCTCTGAGACATGGGGACCCTGCCAGGACGCAATGACAGCCCGTTAGACAGGCAGCAGGAGTGTCTGTCTCAGGGGCTACTCTGACCCCTTCTCCATGCCAAATCCAATCTCACCTATGGACAGGATAAGGAATAGTATTGTGGTTTGGATCTTAAATGTCCTTCAAAGGCCCTGGGCCCAAGGCTTGGTCCCCAGCTATGGTGCTGTTGGACGGGGTGGGGCTTAGCAGGTGGACGTTAAGTCACTGGGGTCATGTCCTCCAAGGGGTTAGGGGGACCCTGCAGCTTCCTCTCTTGCTTTTCTTCCAAGCCACCATGAAGTAAACAGACCTCTTCCACCATGCACTCCCACCATGATATACCATGCTGCCACAAACCCACAGCAACAAGACCAAGTGACTATGGACCGAACCCTCTGAAACCCGAACCAAGATGAGCCTGTCCTCCCCCTGGGTGGTTTGCACCAGTCACAGGAAGTTGACGTACACAGCACTATGACTCACTTTCCCTCCTTCTCTGCATGCTGGGTGCTGCCAGAGGTGCCAAAGGTCCCAGAGTCAACCGTGTTTCAGCCACCAACACCAATGTTCTCATCTTCCTCTCTGATGGAGAGCGAGGATCAGGGCCACCGCCCGAGACCACAGACCTTAAGGATTCTCTGGGGTTCAGGAATTAAAGAATGTGACGGGGAACCACACATCCACTGGGAGCGTTTGCCCTCTGAGAATGAAGAGGTGACATTGTATGAAAAGGGGAATAAGCCACACAGAGCCCAAGCTCCCCAGCCTTTGTGGCAGGTTTGAGGGTGATCACTTGCCCTGGAGTCTGAGACTGAAGGACACTGCTTAGGGAAGTTGATTTTTTTTTGTGTGTGTGTGGTACTGGGGATTGAACCCAGGGGCATTTTACCTCTGAGCTACACCCCCAGCCCTATGTTTTTATTCTTTATTTTGAAACAGGTTCTCACTAAGTTGCGGAGGGCCTCACTAAGTAGCTGAGGCTGACTGCGAACCTGGATCCTCCTATATCAGCCTCCCAAGTACTGGGATGACAAGCGAGTGCCACAACGCCCAGCTAAGGAAGTTGATTATTGTCTTTGTACCCTGAGCCAGAGTCCTTTTGTACTTGGATATTTATGTATAGAAAATTAGGATATGTGTTTTTTTCTCTGACATGGTAAAGTTAGATTAAGGGCTATCCTTCATCATGACCCAAATTCAGAGATCCTGGGCTTGATTTCAATAACACATTGGAATAGAGAATATTGCCTGGCATGGCGGAGTCTGTAATCCCCAGTACTTGGGAAGCTGAGACAGGAGGATTGCAGGTTTGAGGCTAGTCTTAGCAATTTAGGAAGGCTGTCAGCAATGTAACAACACTGTTACAAAATAAAAAATAAAAAGGGCCAGGGGGCAGCTCAGAGGTAGAATGCCTCTGGGTTCAATCCCCAGTACTGAACAAAAGAAAGAAAAGAAAAAAGAAAGGAAAGGAAAGAAAAGAAAAGAAAAGAAAAGAAAAGAAAAAAAAAAAGAAAAGAAAAGAGGAAATACACAGGATTCTCCCTGTAGCTTGAGAGACTAGTTTAGGGAAACTCAAGGATTTACCACCTTTCAAAGGACATTGATGACAACAATAATAAAAAAGAAATGCTTCTGCTACCTTACTATGTACTACCACTGTTGGAGGTGGTAAATATGCCTGCCTGTCTGACTTCCTTCCTTCCTTCCTTCCTTCCTTCCTTCCTTCCTTCCTTCTTTCCTTCCTTCCTTCCCTTCTTCTTTCTTTCTTTCTTTCTTTCTTTCTTTCTTTCTTTCTTTCTTTCTGTCTCTCTCTCTCCCTCCCTCCCTCCCTCCCTCCCTCTCTCTCTCTTTCTTTCTTTCTCTCATTTTCTTTGTGTGGTACTGGGGATTGGACTCAGGGGTGCTCTACCTCTGAGCTACAGTCCCAGCTCTATTTCATTTTTTATTTCAAAACAGGATCTCTGTAATTTACTGCATGCTGGCCTTGAACCTGTGATCCTCCTGTCTCAGCCTCCCACGTACTGGCCGCATTTCTTTAATGTTCGTGGAAATCCTATGGTGCTGGTTCTGTATTTTTCCTCCACATGTCAAAAGAAGAGCTGAGTCCCAACCAAGGTCACACACAGATATGACTGAGCCAGCCCTCTGATACAGGCTCCCCCATCATCAGGATCTGACCATCAGGGCACGGGGAGACCTGTCAGCCTGAGAACACAGTAAAGAATATAAGTTATTTGGAAGTGCTGCTGTCGTTAGATAATACAACTACAGATGAATGACTCTGAAAGTTCAAGAAGGGACGTCTAAGGTGCTAGGCCACTTGAGGTCGAAGGGCTGAAACCACCCCTAGCAAGTGTTGAATCTGAGGGACAAGGGTTTTCTAAATAGGAGGGTGACCACAGCCTGAGAAGATAGTTATGCCCATCATCACAGAACTCCCTTAAAACTTTGCAAAGTCAAGAGATAAAGGCAGGTGAAGGTCATCCCTGCAGGTCAGTCATTCCATAAAGAGACAGCCATAAAGCTGGGTGCACACACTCCTCTGATCCAGTACTTGGGAGGCTGAGGCAGGAGGATCTCAGGTTCAAAGCCAGCCTCAGCAACTCAGCAAGACCCTCAGCAACTTAGTGAGACCTTTTTTTCAAAATAAAATAGGGTTTGGCATATAGCTCGGAGGTAGAATGCCCCTAGGTTCAATCCCTAGTACCTCCCCTCTATAAAAGAATCAACAGTTCAACCAAAAGAGGGTAGAGTTATAGAATTCAGGAGATTACATTATTTTTTAATGTTTTTTATTTTTATTTATTTATTGGTGCTGGTGTTGAACCCAGGGACATTCTACCTCTGAGCTACACCCCCAGCCATTTTATATTTTTTTATTGTGAAACAAGGTCTTGACTGCCCTTTTATTTTTTTTAATTTTGAAACGATGTCTTACTTAATTGCTGAGGCTGGTCTCAAACCTGTGACCCTCCAGTCTTCCCAGCATTGGGATTACAGGCTTGTACCACTACACCTGGTGGTCTTGATTTTTATATCAGAATTTTTCCCATATATTTTTCAGCAGAAACAAGCTGCCTTGTTGTGCTCCTGGGCCATTAGCTGGAGACTTTTAGTCCCTCTTGAGATTTCTGCCTAATTCCAGAATTTGAAATCTAATTCTCCACTTTTCTCAAGACACAGACCTTGTCTCCTAAATTTATCTTTGCGTACTGAAACCAAATCCTAGCAAGGGCAGGTGAGGCACCCCTCCACCACCTGCACCAAAGCAACATAGCATCAACTCTTGTCCTCGCGGCCCCTGCCCTCAGCTCTGGCCCCACCTCCAGCTGGGAAGCCCTTCTTTCTAGCTTCTTCATTCACTCATCTTCTCAACCCTGTGCCATATTGTAAGAGGGGCTGTTCTGCTTGTTACTGGAACCATGGCCCACTCACTTAGTTTTATTTAAAAAGATGACATTATAACCCAGGTGTGGTGGGGCGAGCCTGTAATCCTAGGACCTGGGAGGCTGAAACAGCAAGATCTCAGTTTCAGGGAAGCCTCAGGAATTTAGGGAGGCCCTCAGTAACTTAGTGAGACTTTGTTTCAAAATAAAAAGAAATTAAAAGGGCTGGGGATGTAGCTTGGAGGTAGAATGCTCCTGGGCTCCATCCCAGAACCACACACAAAAATAAATAAATAAATGAATAAATAAATATTAACATTATAAACACTTGCACTAATTTTCAAGTAATTTTTGCGCACATTTTTGTTAACTTCCTGGGCATGACTGTGAATGAGTCCCTCCTATACTCCTGTCTCTAATGGGACTTAATCTGGTTTAAATCGCTGCAGTTCATGAGGGCCTTTCAGGAAACTGCAGTTCATTTAAAGTTTTGTCAGAAAATCTCTGGTATTATCAATACCTCTGCCACTGATTTGATCTGAGCTTTGTAATTGCTGTCAGAAGGAAAAAAAGAAGGAGAAAAAAAGATCTGCTTTACCAAATAGCTATGGGTTTTTGGACTTGCAGTTCTTTGGCTTAGAATTTTGGAGGAAAAAGGTGTGGATTTTGTGCATTCCTGTTCTACCTTGGAAACAACCCCACGGTGCCCATTCAAGCTGGGGAGAGGAGAACAGAGGAAAGGAAGGGGTAGTTCAAAGCTATAACGTTACTTACATGACTATATTCAGTGTGTAATATGTGTCAGCTCTCTGAAAGATCTGTGCAGATCAGCCTGTATGATTATTGATCCTATATACTACCTACAGAAGCATCCAAAGTCCTCTACCTCTGTGCTTTAAACATCTTGGGATGTCTCTGGTAAAGGTACACTGTGTGTAACCATTTAGCTCTGGAGTGTTTTTTATGAGACTTGATATTGTTGTGTTTTGGATTTTGAATGTCCCCAGACCTTATGAAGATAAGGCGGCCATACTGGAGGCAGGGTCTGGTTGCTAGAAAGGAGTCCTTGGGGGTGTGGCCTTCAGGACTATACATACTTCCCGCCTTCCCTTGCTCTCTCTCCTTCCAGCCTTCATGATGTGGGAGCAGAGTCCCTCTATTCCTGCTCTCTCTGCCATGCAGTGAGCTCCACAGGACTTCACTTGCCCAACATGGACTGAAATCTCCCGAACTGTGAGCAAATAAATCTTCTTTCATCTAAATTGATTTGGGGTCATAGCAGAGAGACTGCTGAATGAAGGAGATATATACATAAAGTTTATGCTATATTTTCATAGTATTATACCTAAAGAGCTTTAAGAATCCCATTTACCTAGCTTTAAATATTCTTCGTGCAATAAGCAGTCTACATGCAATTGGAAAAAAAAAAGCCATACTAATTTAACAACTTTTGATAGGTGCCCTTGTATTGCTTAAACCATGCTTGTGTACAGGAACAACCTCACTTTTCAAATGTGCTTGTGTATTTTGAATGGAGAATATATGATTGACAGACAGAATTACGGACCCGGCTCTTTACCATCCGGAGTACACATCCATTCTGATTTATCTTTACTTAGGTGGAGAATTATTCCAACTTTCCCAGATTTGCTTTTGTCAGACGGATGTTGCTATGGTGGAAGTTACAGGAGCAAAAGATTGAAATGCACCGGAAACATTCTGCCCCTGCCGGGAGAGGTATGGGCTCCATAGGCCCACTGGCCTTGTGGGTCTCTGCAGGACCAGACATGGAGGCTCAGATCCAGGCCCAGGGGCTCAGCTGCAGACGCAAGGACGAGAATCAATATCACTTTAAGACACGCATGTGTGCTGGCTTATTAGTCAACATTATTGCAAAAATAGTTAAAATGCATAAGAAAATATGCCTAACAATTTTGGTTTTGACCTCCAATTGGATTTATGTATCTAACATATATTTTAATGATTTTTTCAACAACAAAGAAGTTGGCTTTTTTGCAAGACCTTTTTTACTATTCTATTAACATGAGACAGAGCATTGGAGCTAATAGTCCCTGAAATTACACAGGCCAGATAATATCTAATTTAAAAGCCACTGTAAATCTTGAAATGGTTGAGCAGAAACTTATTCTAGTCACATGGAAAATTAAATAATTCAGACCTACCCTTTTACTAAAGACAGTGAGAATGCTACATAGAATCTACAGACAAAACCTTTTTGAATGCTTCCTAAGGCTTCCCCAAAGCTAACTAGCTAATGAGAAATCATAAGGGCAAATTCTATGAGAAGGAGAGTTCCCTTTAAGTTCGGCATTCAAAACTGCTTTTGCCACTATGAATGAAACCACCACACGACCCAGCTGTACCACTTCTCGGTATCTTTCCCAAAGAATTGAAGCCAGAGTGACACAGTGACACAGGTGTATCCACGTTTATACCAGCATAGTTCACAGTAGCCACATTACGGAACCAAACTCCATGTCCGTCAACAGATGATTGAATAAAGAAAATGTGGTATATACACATAATGGAGTTTCACTCACTCAGAGAGAAAAACAAAATCATGTCATTTGCAAGAAAACGTTGTGCTAAGTGAGATCAGCCAGACTCAGACAATCAAGGGCGCCATGTTTTCCCTCATATGTGAAAGCTAGAGAGAAGAAAGCAAAGCAAAGAGACTCAGAATAAAAAGGAAAAAGACCAGTGGAGGAGTCACAGGGGATGTGGGGAGGAAGGAGGGATGGGAAAAGGAGGTCTAGGGAAGGAAACAGATCAAATAATGGTATGTGCATATATGAATGCATCATTATGAATCATTGTGATGTATAATTACAATGCACCAATAAAAAAGTAATTTAACAACTGCTTTTACCATGAGGGCATTTGCTAATCAAAAAACAAAACAAAAACAGATGAAACTTGTGAATAAATGAATATCCATACAGATGGGGAAAATGTGCTTCATATCATATGTAGAAAAATACTTGCATATTACAACCTAAATGTGATGGTCCAAAAGTTGAAATTAATAGGGGAGGATGTTTTTATATTCCAGAAGACAGGGGGCTTGAGGCATCACATGACAAAATGGGACCCAAGCTGGGCATGGTAGCACACACCTGTACTCCCAGGACTTGGGAAGCTGAGACACAAGGATTACAGGTTCAAGGCCAAACTCATCAACTGAGCAAGACCCTTAGCAACTTAGCCAGATCCTGTTTCCAAATAAAAAATGAACAGGACTAGGGGTGTAGCTCAAAGGTAGAATGCCCCAGGTTCAATCCTCAATACATGTAAAAATAAAGGGATGGAGATGGACAGTGAGGATGGCAGATGGTGCAGCCCCTCATCAGTAATCAGGGGCATGCACACTAAAGCCTTCCTGAGAAACTGTTGCATCAGCTAATGCCCAAGACAGATGGCAGACTTCTGTCACCTAATCTTCCAAGTACCATCCCCTCACCTGTGCCAGCTGCCAATGTCCACCTAGACCAATCCTGATAGGACGTGAGAAGGGGCCTCGAAGTACAAAAGGGTGAAAGGGATCATTAGAGATTAAACAATGAGCCCCAGGCAACACATACATGGACCTTCCCAAGCCTCATTGTTTAGAGTAACCCTAAATGTGGAAGAGCACAAATGTTCATCGATGTTAGGATAATCTTTGGCATACTCATATATTGGAATAGTACATAGGGATGAAGATAAACTATAGTAACAACATGGGGTAAGTCTGGCAGATACAAGGTAGAGTAGAAGGAATAGGACATAAAAGAATAATTATAGTTTGGTTGCAATCTGTAAGATGCTAATTAGGCAAAACTAACTGACTTTTTTTTTCTTTTGGTGGTACTTGGGATTGAGCCCAGGGGCATTCTACCTCTGAACTACACCCCCATCCCTGTTTGTTTGTTTGTTTGTTTTTGTTTGTTTGAAAATAAGGTGTTGCTAGGTTGCTGAAAGCCTCACTAAGTTGCTGAGGCTGGCCTTGAACCTGGAATTCTCCTGTCTCAGCCTCCCAAGTACTGGGGTTACAGGTGTGCACCACCACACCTGGCTCTGAGTTTTAACAACGTTTTGTAAAGCTTAATGGAGGAAAAGCTATGAAGAAAGGGACTTAATTATGACAAAAGTCAAGGTAGAGGTTCTAGCTAGCTAGCGAGGTGGAAGAGAGTGAGTTAGAAAAAACGTAAGACAGTTTCTGGACCACTCGTAATGTCTGCTTCTCAACCTGGGCTGTGGGTTCATTCAGTGTTTCCTGGCTAATTATTCATTCTACTCTATATTTATATTTTTGCACTTATGCTAAGATCATGTTAAGACATTTAAAAATTATACGAAGTCTAACTAGCTTCTGAAGTGAAAACCCATTCCATATGCATCCCCACATTCTTAGATCTGACTTCATGATTGCTTAGAAACAAGCTCCTGAGGGATTAGAACAAAATTCTGAACATTCCTAGTTAAATCCAAATGTCCCCTTGTCGGAGCTGAGGAAGAATGCCCTGCCGGCCTTCGGCGTTCCTTATGTTCAAGGGCGTCGTTGAATATTCCTTAAATGTTATACAAAGGTCTCAGACTTGCCGTACACAATGTTGACATTCAGAGAATGTTAGAACAGACGAGGAAAAACAGAAGGAAAAAGGAGAACGGAAGGTACAGAGGGAAGGACCCAAGATAAAGGAAGAAAAAGGAAGGCAAGCAGACGAGACAAGCTTCGTCCATCTGGACGGAGTCTGAGGAACCAGCTTGCGAGTTCAGTGTTGCTTAACTCGGCATGCGATCCAGTTCTTCCAAACGTGCCTGCTTGATTCCCTTCTACTGGTTGAAATAACGGCGATAAATTATTACTAGCAGTAAAATCAGCTATCGATTTCTATTTATTCTATTAAAGAAAGGCATACAAATGCATAGGAAACAACTTGGCAAATTATAAATTTCTATTCAAACCTTAGCAACTACCATGGTCTGATATTTATGTATTTATTTATTTATTTATGTATTTATGTATTATTTATTCATTTATTTATTTATTTATTTATTTATTTATTTGTACTGGGGATTGAACCCAGAGTCAGTCCACCTCCAAGCTACACCCCTAGCCCCATTTTATTTGTTTGTTTATTTATTTATTTATTTATTGGAGACAGGGAGGAAGGGAGTTACTGAGGATTGAAACCAGGGACATTCTACTTCTGAGCTATACTCCTAGCCCTTTTATTTATTTATGTATTTATTTATTTATTTATTTATTTATTTATTTATTGGTGGTACTGGGGATTGAACCCAGGGACATTCTACCTCCAAGCAACACCCCCAGCCTTATTTTTTATTCTTTATTTTGAAACAGGGTCTCACTAAGTTGCCGAGGCTGGCTTTGAACCTGCGATCCTCCTGTCTCCCCCCTTAGTACTGGGATTACAAGCGTGGGATTACACGACGCCTGGCCCAACATCTTTAGTAATGTATTTTGTGTGAGCAGATTCCAAATCATTAGAAAACACTTCTATAATAATTTCCAAAAAGTTAAAATTATCATTTAAACATTTCTACAATTATCTTTCTCTAGACAACATTACTGTATGGGCTTCACAGAAAGCAGAAGTCAACAATGGTGCTAACTGATGATCTCTGAGTTCAAAGAGAAGTTATATTTCATTAGCCCTAGAGAGGTCATGGTCAGGGGTTGCCAGGGCTACCCTCCAGCGGTGCCCTCCCTGACTGATTTCCCCAACCCTGGTGATCACCCTGCAACTCAAAATCTGAATCTGAGCCCAGCCGCAAGCCTGAGCCGCTACCTTCCTTCAAGAAGCAGCCTGCTCCTCCGAAACCTCACAATGGCTTAGTTTTGTGTCATTTAATAGTTCAGGGGCAGCCCATGTACACAGATCTAAAGTAAACCTTGCATATGGCATGGTGGTCAACACCTGTAATCCCAGGATTTAGGAGGCTGAGACAGGAGGAGCACAGTTTTGAGGCCAACCTTAGCAAGTTAGTGAGACCCTCAGCAACTTAGCAAGATCATTTTTGAAAATAAAAAAAAATAAAAAAGGGCTGGGCATGGAGGTGCATGCTTGTAATCCCAGTACAGACGGGAGGATGGCAGGTTCACGGCCAGCCTCAACAACTTAGTGAGACCCTGTTTCAAGATAAAGAATAAAATATAGGGCCAGGGGTGTAGCCCGGAGGTAGAATGCCCCTGGGTTCAATCTCTGGTACCGCCAATCAATCAATCAATCAATGGGCTAGGAGTGTAGCTCAGAAGTAGAATGTTCCTGGTTTCAATCCTCAGTAACTCCTTTCCTCCAATAAATAAATAAACATTGGAGTTATAGTTTTTTTTTTTTTTTTGCGGTACCGGGGATTGAACGCAGGGGCGTTCTACCTCCGCGCTACACCCCCGGCCCTATTTTTTTATACTTTATTTTGAAACCGGGTCTCACAAAGTTGCGGAGGGCCTCACTAAGGAGAGAGAGAGAGAGAGAGAGAGAGAGAGACAAGGGAGAGAGAGAGAGAGAGAGAGCGAGCTGAGGCTGGCCGCAAACCCGGATCCTCCGGTTTCCACCTCCCAAAGTACTGGGATTACAAGCGTGCGCCACCACGCCCGGCTGGAGTTATACTTTTTAAAGTTACAATCCCGGATGTCAAGGGCCACATGCCATGCTGTTACCTCGGAGCCCCTGTTCCCTCTCTCCCCTCCACCACGAGCCCTGGAAGGGACACACTTCCTGACAGCCTTTGTTATTTGTGGGTGAGTCCCCAATATTCTTATATAGTATTTTAAACATAGTCAACTATTCAATAACACAAAATAAAACTCATCCAAGCACCACTCAAAAAGAACACCCTGCTGCACACAGTGGCCATATTCTCTAAGACTAAAGCCCCCGGGCCTGTCCTTAGCCCTCTGTGCGGTGGCGGGCCCGGGCCCCCACAGGCACTCTTGAGACCACTGCTACTGCTTGCCTTGTTTTGGCAATTTGCTGCCATTCCTGGTCTCTGTGGCTTTTGAAGTTGGTGTTTGCATCAATTTCTTCTTTGTGACTTCAAGTCTAAATTGAGCATCAATGAAAAAAAAATGTGCCCTGTAAATGCAGCAGAAAGTATACCGCTCTTTACACCTCCAGACTCCTAAGATCCTAGCTTTCTGAAAAATGTCAATATAGACTTTATTTGCCAGCTCCTTGCCCTGGCTGCATGAGGTTCCACAAGCATACCTCTCTTCTAAGCAGCTACTCTAAAATCCCAACGTGCCTCGCCATCCCGACAAAGGACAAAACAGAGACACACTTTGAAACGGCTTTTTATGCCGATATTGATTTTTTTCCCATTGTGCAGTTTCTGTTTATAATTTCTACTTCTTGCTTAAAAAGGACTTTATCTGAGGCAGAGTAGTGGCTATTACCCAGCCTCATGCACACAGAGCAAGAGTGAATTTTTGGCAAAATATTCTTTTTCAAGTCCATGTGGTGGTGTGTGCCCTTAACCCCAGGACTTGAGAGACTGAGACAGGAGGATCGCAGATTTGAGGACAGTCTCTGTAACTTAGCAAGGCCCTTAGCAGCTAAAGGGCCTGGGGTGTACCTCAAAAGTAGAATGCCTCTGGGTTCAATCCCCAGTATGAAAGGAAAAAAAGAAAGGAAGGAAAAAGAAGGAAGGAAGGAAGGAAGGAAGGAAGGAAGGAAAGAAGGAAGGCAGGGAGGGAGGGAGGTTCATTTTCAGGGTAAGAATAGCCCACTTCGGAGCACTGAGAAAAACACAAGCACTGTGGAACAATTGAAACTTCATCTTTTTAAAAATCTAGAACTGTGCATCCTCTGAAAGCGCTGGTTTCTGTGAAGATGGAGTGACGGCTGGGATGCAGAGGGAGCAAGGCAACTCATCACAGCAGGTGTGATTACAGACAGCCACCTTTGCCTACTCTGGAAAGTACGACCTCCAGGGACGGTTCGCTTAATTATCCCATTGTTTTTGTCAAACTCAATGTCAACTTTGACTTGATTTGGAAATTAAAATGAGATATGCGTTGCACTCGTGAAGTCCGGAGAGACAGCTGAGATTTCAGCTCACTTCACATCTGCACTTTTCTTTTCCAGAGGAGGGCAGGCTGCTCCTGGATTACCCTCCTTCTTCCTCACTTCTCAGAGCTTCCCAGGAGTTAAAATTGAATCTAAAGATATGCAAATATGCTGGGCGTGGTGGCACACACTTGTAATCCCAGGAACCTCGGGTAGATTTCTGTGCTGCCTTCCGCTTCTGCTGCAGGCAAGCTACCCTGAACCACAGGCTGCTTCCTCCTCTTCCCAGCCTGCGGTTTGAGCCCAGGCGGCTTTTTCTGCCCCACGTCCTGCAAGCAGGCTGTTACCATAGCAACAAAGATGCGCTGAGTCAGGCGAGAGCTGCTGGGTCAGCATAGCAATGAGATATGGTAAATGGACATTGAGACCTAGAAAGTTACAGACCCTGGGACTTAAAAGGGGGCTGAAAGACACCATGCATCCCCTCATGGAGTCGCTGGCTAAGCCCGGTGACATCAGACCACACCGGCTGTCCTTGTAAAGATAAGGAAGCATGAACTAAATATAAGACCTGGGGCCCAGGAGGGCAGTGGTGTCTCATTTTGGGGCACCCCTCACCTAGGTGTGGTGCTTACTCTTGCTCTTTGAAATAAACTCCTTTAACTTGGCAACGACCTGTCCCAGCTCATTACTTCTCTGTAGGCTGAGGAGGCTGAGACAGGAGGATCACAGGTTCGTGGCCAACCTCAGCGACTTAGTGAGATCCTCAACAACTTAGCAAGACCCTGTTTCGAAATAAAAATATAAAAATGAACTGGTAGAATGCCCCTGGGTTCAATCCCCAGTACCAAAAAAAAGAGATAGGCAAATATATATGAATATATATATATGTATTTATATATATGTTTATATATTATATATGTTTACTCATATGCATGTATAATATATACAAAATGTATACATATATAACATGTCCCTGCCCAAGTGGAGAACAGCACCTAGATTTGTCTCCTTTCCTCTGCTTGAACTTGGGTGCAGCCCTTGGCTCTAGGTGTTGGTGCATAATCTTTCTTTACGTACTGGCTGCCACTTTGGTTCTTCTGTTTTACGCTCACTGGTGGGTGTTGTTACATGAGCCTCATTCTGTCTTTGAGCAAAACTTACTGGTTTTGTCTCTCAGCATTTCACCAACTCTCCCAAGATCACTTGTGTCCCGGGAGGGTAAGTGGAGTGTCTGCACTCTTTCCGACAGAACAGTCTTTACATGTTAACTGCTGCTGTCTCCAATACAGGGCTCTTTTTTCCCTTAGAAACCATTAACAGTTGCCGGTCTGTGAATTATTATCATCTATTACCAACTTTATCTATGTAGACACACACACTTATATATATATACAATATATATACTTTATAGATAAAGACACACACATGTATGTATATGTGTTTATGTCTATGCCTATAAAGTTGTGTGTGTGTGTCTATACCTATAAAGTTGAGTGTGTGTGTCTATACCTATAAAGTTATGTGTGTCATGTACATACTATGAAACAGAGGAAGAGAATTGAGCTGGGTGGAGCGCAGACATCAGGGTCACACACACCTTTGAATATAAATCCAGAGCTCTTCCACTTCTCCCTCAGCTGAGACACTAAGAACAGAAACAATAATCATGCTGTTCCTCCGCCGTCATATGGACTCCCCGGGAACTACATGAATAGCGTGGCAGCCGGCCTGGTATGCAGTCACTCAGCAGGAAGCTCGCTAGACTACTATACTGTGACTTGAAATTGGGTTCTGACAGCTCCAGAGCACAGACACCCCTCAACCACCTCAAGGAATACTAGCTTCTTAGACAATGTGCTAAATGGGACACTGAATTTCCTTGAGTTGTGAGGCGCCTCTGGGTCCTATTTCTGCACTGCAGGGAACAGCTGCCCTGGCAGGAAGGAGGCTGCAGGCATTTAGCGGTGGGGAGCAGGGTGGGGTTCACACTCATGAGACAAGTCAAGGTATCTAGAGAAACAGGACGGATGGGGTTAAAGGCTTTGTGACAGATTTCACTCAGCACCACTGCTGTAGGGAAGAGACTTCAGCAAAAGTAAGCTCTATGAGCAAAACACTGAGCTGCAAATGATTAAGACCTGGATGGCATCACTGGAGGGGACCGAAGGACACCAGGGACGCAGCAAGGCCATCTGTGTCCTCATCCGGCCCTCATGGGCTTTAGGCTTTTACCTACCCACAGAGACTGGGAGACAGGATCCTCGCCCTCTGGATGGTTCCATTTCAGATGAATGGCACCACAGCTGGAAGAAAGCCATCCCAAAGTTGCAGAACATACGTGTACAGTTGGACACCATGGTGCACACCTGTAATCCTGGTACTTGGGAGGCTAAGACAGGAGGACCGGAGGACCAAAGGTTGGAGGCCAGCCTAAGCAATTTAGTGAGACCCTATTTAAAAATTAAAAAAGAGCCGGGCGTGGTGGCGCACGCTTGTAATCCCAGTACTTTGGGAGGCGGAGACCGGAGGATCCGGGTTCGCGGCCAGCCTCAGCTCTCTCTCTCTCTCTCTCTCTCTCTCTCTCTACTTAGTGAGGCCCTCCGCAACTTCGTGAGACCCGGTTTCAAAATAAAGTATAAAAAATAGGGCTGGGGGCGTAGCGCGGAGGTAGAATGCCCCTGCGTTCAATCCCCGGTACCGCAAAAAAAAAAAAAAAAAAAAAATTAAAAAAAATTAAAAGGGCTGGGGGTGTAGCTCAGAGGTAGAATGCCCCTGGGTTCAATACCCAGGACCACAAAAAACAAAAGCAACATCAAAAAAAGAAAGAAAAAGAAAAAAGAAGATATACGTACATCGCAAAAGGGCAGAAAAATTATTTATAACTGTAAGTTTTCTAAAGTAAATGCTCTGAGAAAGAGGAAGACAGGAGCCTATCATTGGGCTTTTGCTAGAACCAACACTAAATTCTTTTGACAGCCTTGAACTAATGGAGTGAGGTGGTCCCAGGACACTACTGGCCTTCGGCGGTCACACTGGGGTTGGCCTTCTTTTAATGCCACACTTGCACAGAATCTTTCTGCTGAGAGCTTTCCTAATTTGCAAAGGCAACGCTGAGGCCCAAACACAGAACCATTTAGACAGCAAGCCGGGCATGATGGCTCATTCCTGTAATCCCAGTAATTGGGAGAAAACAAAAAGGTCTGGGGGTATAGCTCAGAGATAGAATGTCCCCAGGTTCAATCCCCAGTACCAACAAACAAAACAACAACAACAACAACCCCCCCAAACAACAACAACAAAACAAATTGATTGGCAGAACCAAACAGAATAAGCCAGAGGCGCCAGCCTTCAGTGATCCCACGCCACACTGAAAGGGACAACACAGAAAGACAGGGAGATCACCGGAGGAGACAGTGCAGACCGCATTGACAGCAGGTGGTGTCCGTTCAGAACCCCAGGCCCCACAGAACCAGCGGGCATGAGAGCTGCCTCGTCTGGCCTGGCAGGGGAGAGAGGGACACAATGATATGGCACACAGCAGCCCAGCCGGGCCCTTACCCAGGTGTCAGCCACATGCACCCCCTCTCCTTTCTGCTTGGCATGGGGAACCGACCTGCGCCTCCCACGGCGCCCGCACCCAGTCCCCGTGAGCTCCCGCGGCCCTAGTGGACGCGCCACTCTCCAGAATGCTTCTGCCTCCCTCTGCTTGAATCGGATGGGGCTTCAGGTAGGTGCCGGGTGCTTAATATTTCCTTTGTACCAGCTGTCACTCTGATGTTACCTTTGACACTCCCTGGTGGCTCCAAACATGAACTTCATTCCATCTTGGAGCAACTCGAGATTGTTCCGTTCTCTGAGGATTTCACCAGCTCCACCATGCCCACGTGCAGGCCGGGATGTACATGAAGCCGCCTCCCATCTTTTTGGTATTGCAGTCCCTACAGGTACCTGGCTGCAGTCTCTAATGCAAGAGTCCCTTTTCCCTTAGAAACCATTACAAACTACCTATTGGTGAACTATGAGCAACTTTCACCCGCTCATGCTCCGTGGGGCAACCGTCTCCTTAAAGGCAGCTGACCGTTTTGACATCAAAGGGAAAATTATACATATATATATATATATATATATATATGTATATGTATATACTTTACTAGGCTTACCATGCTTAAATCAAAATCCTCTCTTCAAAAGTAAGAATTCATCTAAATAATTTAAATAATGACCTAATAAACCCAATTCATTGTATAAATACATACGATAGATAGATAGATGATAGATAGATAGATGATAGATAGATGATAGATAGATGATAGATAAGATAGATGATAGATAGATAGATAGATAGATAGATAGATAGATAGATGTTAGAGATTGATACTGGGGACTGGCCCAGGGGTGTTCAACCTCAGAGCTACACTCCAGCCCTTTTTGTCTTTTTATTTTGAAAAAAGGGTCTCCACTAGGTAGCTGATTATCTTGCTAAATTGCTGAGGCTATTCTTGAACCAGCGATCCTCCTGTCTCAGCCTCTCAAATATTGGAATTACAGGCGAGTACCCACTGTGCCTGTCTCACTGCATACTTTATAAGAGTCTCGGTAAACTTTATAAAAAATTACAAATAGACTTTGATAAATTAAAATGTCACCCATATTCTACAATTTCTAAAAGTATTGACTAGTGACCACAGTGTTTTTAAAGTGTGCTCTTTCTTGTGCAAATGTGTGCACGCGCTTTGGGATGGAATAGCATTCGACCCTGTAATGCTATTTCTGCGAATGCCGTCCGTATACACAAATTCTTCACCTGCAAATCAACCTACCACAGATCAAAAACATTCAAAAGAAAAATCACCAGGGTTTCCTTTCTCCTACGCTCTACTTTATTCTTGCAATTTGAAATGACATGAAAGTTACCATCATAACCAATATTAATTGTACGTGCCAGTGGGACTTGGTACTCTCACTGTAGTGCAACCATCAACCATCCATCTCCAAAACCTTTTTGTCTTTCACATTGAAACTCTGTCCCCCTTAAACACTAACTCCCATTCCCTTCTTGCAACCCCTGGCAACCGCCATCCTGCTTTCTGTCTGTGAAGGTTTCCATTCTAGGTACTTCGTATAAATGGAATCATGCAGTATGTGTCCTGCTGTGACTGGCTGATTTTAATTAGCTCACTGTCTTCAAGGTCATTCATGTTGCAGATTTTCTTGCTTTTTGAGGCTGAATATACTGTATTAATACAATCCAGGCTGCAGAATATTGTAAATACTGTGTGAGTGTATATATACCATGCTTTATCAATTTATCTATTTGTAAATATTTGGATTTCTTCCATCTTCTGTCTGGTGAATGATGCTGCGATGAACTTGAGTATGTAAATATCTTTTCAGGTCTCTACTTTCGATTCTTTTGGGTATATACCCAGAAGTGGGAATTGTAGCTTATAGGATAATTCTATTTTTAAATTTTTGAGCAACTGTCATACTGTTTCTATAGCAGATGCAACATTCCCATGAGCAGTGTACATATTCCAATTTCTCCACATCTTTTACAACACTTATTTTCTGTTTGTTTTTTCTATAATGAGCATCCTAATGAGTCTGAAGTGTTATTTCATTGGGGTTTTGGTTTGTGTTCTTTAAAGATTAGTGATGCTGAGCATTCTGTATATCGTTTTTAAGAGTAATGTGTATTCAAATCCTTTGCAGATTTTTTGATCAGGTTGTTCTTATTGTTGTGAGTTAAAGGATTCTTCATATATATTTGCTACCACTCCCTGATCATATATTTGAAGATATTTCCTTCATTCTGTAGGTTGCCTTCTATTCTATTGATAGTGCCCTGTGATAGACAAAAGTTTCAAATTCTATGTAACTAAATTTATGCATTTTTTTCTTTTGTTGCCTGTGTTTTGGGTACCATATTCAGAAAACCATTGCTAAATCCAATATCATAAATATTTCCCCATGTTCTTTCCTCTAATAGTTTATTGTCTTAGATTTTATGGTTAGGTCTTCGGTCCATCTTGAATTAGTTTTTTGTATGGCATAAGCTAAGGGTCTAATTTCATTCTTTCTCATGGGAATATACAATTTTCCCAGTACCATTTGTTGAGAAGACTGTGCATTCCAAACCCTTGACAAATTTAACTCTGTTTCCGTTGAAGGAGAGATGGTGTGAACCAGAGGTCAGACAATAGGTTTATGACTTTCATGCTTGGTATTTCCATTTCCCATAACTGCCCAAAGTGAACACACGGGGTCCATAGACCCTGGAGCTCTCTCCCATGGAGATGCAAGTCTCTTCCCCCTGGCTTGTGTTTCATTCCAGCATGGAATTTCATTTCTATGTTGAAGGTTATATTGCAGGTACCTCTTCTGTGGTCCAAAAAAGGAGTAAAGACGGGCGTGGTGGTATATTCCTATAATTCTAGTACTTGGGAGGCTGAGACAGGAAGATTGCAGGTTTGAGGCCAACCTCAGCAACTTAAAGAGACCCTCTTTCAAAATAAAAAATAAAAAGGGCTGGGGGAGTAGTTTGGAGGTAGAATGTCTCTGGGTTCAATCCCCAGCACCAAAGGGAAAAAAAAAGGAGTAAAAACCTATTGAAGAGTCAGCTGACTGCCTTATGGTGCCAGCCTGCATAACCCACATGTGGTTTCCATTAGTCTTCAAGGAGAAACGTCATTCCATCCCAGTGCAACAGGGAGTGTGTTCAGGAAGACAGAGGAAGACAGCCAACAGTGTCACAATCCCATGTGACCTCCAGACAACACTGCATGTCCTTCCTGCCACTCTAGAACCAACTCATGACCATAACCGTGAGGACCTCAGTCCCATCCAGTTACAGCATCCAGCCTAAGCCCAGGATTACTAGCTGACGCTCTCCCTCTCCAAGGTATTTCACGGTCCTGTGACCCATAAGCGCAAAAGCTATTGATCTAGACCCACAATTGGAAAACACAAGGGTGGATCATCTGAGCTTAGGAGAAACTTGTCTGGAAAAGGGGCGAACAGGAAACATTCAGCAGTGATTAAAACTATCACGAAACCCACAGTGCAGGATGCCCTCCTGGACCAAGCTAGCTGCCCTGAGGAAAGGGGTAGTGATGAGGCAGGTTAAAGCTTTGGGCTCCTTTTCTGTTCCACTTATCTATGTCTGTATCTTTATTCAAATACCACATATCCTTGGTTCACTATTTTATTTTAAATTTTGAAATCAGGAAGCATTAGTTCTATTTTGTTCTTTTTCAAAAAATATTTTGGCTCTTCTAGGTCCTTCCCATTTGCATATAAATTTTAGGATTATCTCATCAATTTCTACAAAAATCTTCATGGAATTTTGATAGAAATTGTATTGAATCTATAGGTCAATCAGGAGAATGTTGTCATCTCACTAACGCTGAGTCATACAACTCATGAATGTTGTGTGTCCTGTTTTCAAGATCTTCCTTAATTTATCTTAGAATTTTTTAATAATTTTCAGTATTCAATTACTGAATTTCTTTTTAAAAATGTATCTATAAGTATTGTATTCATGTTTATTATGATCATGTGAGAGGAAGTTTTTCCTAAAATTAGTTTTTTGATTGATCATTGGAAGGATAATCAATTTTTGTATGTCGATTTCACATTTTTACATAGAAATTATTTAGGATTTTATACATGTGAAACTATATTTTCTAAAAATTAAGATACTTTTCTATTTTCTTTTCCAAAAATTTTCTTTAGTTTCATTTTGTGCCTGTTGCTCTGGTTAAAATCTCCAGTTCAATACTGAATAGAATTGGCAAGATGGGCTACTCTTACCTGGTTCCCAGTTTTAGCAGGAAAAGAACTGTACCACCATAGATTATGATGCTAGTTCTTCGTTCTTCTTAAATGTCATTTATCTTATTGACGAAGTGAACTTCTCTTCTATTCCTGTTGGGTTTGTGCTTTTATGATGAATCAATGTTGAGTTGACCAAATGCTTTTTCTGTAATACTGAGATCACCATTAGGTTTTGTTTACTATTGTTATCACTCCACTGCATTGCATTAAATCACCTTTGGGTTTATATCAATGTTTTTATTTCTGTCTTAACTCTCACGTGACAATGCCATGAGATATTTTAATGCATGGCAGAAAATTGTATTGGGTAATAAGTTGACAAGGGTTTTTGCATCAGGATTCATGAGGAATGTTAGCTGTGGTGTCCTGGTGTCTTTGTATAATGTCACTATCCAGATGACGCTGGCCTTGTGGACTGAGTTAACTTGGGATGTGTTCTTTCCTATTTCCTGGAAAACTTTGTGGAATACTGGTACTATTTCTTAACATTTCTGCAGAATTCACAGGTATGCAATCTGAATTTATGCTTCCCTTCCTGCGAATATTCTTTTCTTTTCTTTTTGAGGTACTGGGGATTGAACCTAGAGACATTCTATCTCTAATATCCACCCCAAGCCCTATTTTGTTTATTTATTTTTTTATCTTGAAAAATGATCTCACTAAGTTTCTGAGGTCCTCATTAAGCTGTTGAGGCTGGGCCTCTGACGTGTGATCCTCTTGTCTCAGCCTCCCAAGTACTGGGATTACGGGTATATGCTACCATGCCCAGTCTGAGAATATTCTCAACTACTAATTTAATTTATTTTCTTGCTATAGATCTATTCCAATTTTTATATATGAGTCAGTTTCAGTAAATTATGTCCTTCTAGAAATATGTCTAGTCCTTAAATTTACATTGCCTAATATGTGGACAAAAAAAAAAGCCATTCATTATTCCCTGCTACACCTCTGCATTTCTCTAGAGCCCACAGTTATGTTCTTCCTTCCAGATTCTGGTAGTTTGTGTCTCCTGTGTTTTTTCATGGTTAGTATAGCTAGGGTTTTATTAATTTTATTTTGATAGTTTTTTGTTCGTTTGTTTTTGTTTTTGTTTTGTGGTACTAGAGATTAAACCCAGGGGCATTCTACCTCCAAGCTACACCCTGAACCCATTTTTGTTGTTGCTTTTTGTTTTAAAACAGGGTCTCTCTAGGTTGCAGAGAGTCTTGCTACACTGCTGAGGCTGGCCTTTAACCTGCAATCCTCCTGTCTCAACCTCCCAAGTACTGGGAGGTTTATGTTGATAGTTTTTAAAAGCTAGCTTTTAGTTTCTTTGTTTTCTTTTTCATACTTCTGCTTTAAATTTTATTTCTATTGGCTATAATCTCTTTCATTTGCTTGCTTCTATTTGCTTTAGGTTTAATTTGATCTCTTTATTTCTAGTTTCTTAGACTGGAAGTTTATATATTTGATTTGCAAAAGTTTTACATAATTTAAGCTACTAAAGTCATAAAATTTCTTCATTTTCTGCTTTCACTGCATTCATTAAATTTATATGTTACATTTAGCATGGTTAAGCATATGGCTTAATTTTGCAATGTTTGAATATTTCCTAATTATATTTTTGTTGTTGCTTTCCAATTCAACTTTGCTTTGGTCAGAGAGACAACTGGATGATTTTATTCCTTTGCATTTTGTGGGATTTGTTTTAGGGTGTAGCACACACTGTAGTTGAGAATGCTGATGTAAAAATGGATGTGATGTGTATTTTGCTGTTCTTGGATGAAGCATTCTGCAAATGCCAGTTGAGCTGTTTAAGAATGCTCGGGTCAGGCAGGTGTGGTGGTGCATGCTTGTAATTGTAGGACTTGGGAGGCTGAGGCAGGAGAATTGCAGGTTCACAGACAGCCTCAGCAACTTAGTGAGGCTCTCGGCAACTTAGTAAGACCCTGTTTCAAAATAAAAAATAAAATGGGGCTGGGGATATAGCTCAGAAGTAGAATGCCCCTGGGTTCAGTTCCCAGCACCAGAAGAAAAAAAAATTATTTTCTTTTCTTTTCTTTTTTTTTTTTTTTGTGCTGGGGATTGAACCCAAGACCATTCTACCTCCTAGCTACACTCCCAGCCCTTTTTATTTTTATTTTGAATCAGGATCTCCCTAAGTAGCTGAGACTGACCTCATACCTACAATCCTACTGTCTTTGCCTTCCAAGCACTGGGATTACAGATGTGCACCATCACACCCAGTTTGAACTTAAAATAATTTGATAATGATGTATACAGGGGTGAAGTTCTTAAGTTTACCCACTTGGGGCTCATTTAGACCCACCATTTGGGTTTATGCATTCAAATTTTCCAGCCATTGTTTTTATACATATTTTTCCTTTCCCTATTTCCTCTCTTCTACTTAAATTCTCCTTATATATGTGAGATATAAACACAGAAACACACACACACATATATATATGTGTGTATATATGTGTATATATGTCTGTGTGTGTGTGTGTGTGTGTGTGTTTCTGTGTTTATTATTTGTCACAGGGTGCTGAGGCTGTGTTTATTCTGTTGTTGCTGTTGTTTTTCTTTTTTCTTTCTGTTCCCAGATTGTATAACTTTATTGATAATAGCTTCAAGTTCACTAATTTATTTTCCCCTCACACCTCAAATCTGCAGTTGAACGTATCCTGTGTGTTATTTTTTAGAGTTGCTTTATTTTCCTCTAGAAATGTGATTTGGTTATATTTACAGTTTATACTTCTCTATTGGAATTCCTTATTTGAGGTATTTTCAAATGTTACTATAATTTCTTATAATGGGAATATAAAATAAGCAACTCATGCCATGAGGTTCACTCTTACAGAATGCAAAAATAGCAGCTTTTAGTAAATTCAGAATTGTGCGACAAATGCTGCTATGTAATTTTAGAGGATTTTCATGACTCTAGTATGAACCTTGTACATTAGCAGAACCACACACTCAATCACTAATATTTCTTTATCTATTTGACTATTGTGGACATTTCTTATGAATGGAATCATACAATATATGATGGAGTTTTGTGTCTTTCTCAGAGCACACTATTTTCAAGATTTATGCATGTCATAATATGTAGTAGAGTCTCATTTTTATGGATATATAACATTTCATCATGTGGGTATATTAAAATCTGTGTGTCCATTTGCCAGAGGATGGACAATTAGAGTTCTTTTCACATTTTGGCTATTGGGAATAATGTTGCTATGAAATACATGTGTGAGTTTATATGTAAAATATCTTTTTGGATCTCTTGGGTGTACACTTAAGAGTGGAATCACTGAGGGTTTGTGTGTGTGTTTGTGTGTGTGTGTGTGGTACTGGGGATTGAACCCAGGGGCATTCTACCTCTGAGCTACACCCCAGCTCAATTTTATTTTTTAATTTTGAAACAGGGTCTTGCTAATTTGCTGAGAGCCTCACTGAATTGCTGAGGCTGGTCGCGAACCTGCAAGCCTCTTGTCTCAGCCTCCCAAGTACTGGGATTACAAGCGTGCGCCACCATGCCCGGCTCCTGCTGAGTCTTAAACTCCATGCTTTGTAGTTATTGAACTGCCACACCATTCTCAGTTCTACCTCTGAGCTACACACCCAGTCCTTTTATTACATTTCATTTTTTTTTTTATTTCAAAAAGGCTTTCTCTAAGCTGCTGAGGCTTGCCTTGAACCTGTGATCCTCCGGCCTCAGCCTCCCAAGTGCTTAGGATTACAGGTCAGTGCCATCATGCCCAGCTAGAAAAACTTTTTTAAGGTGTTACTGTTCATTTTCAGCTATGCTAATTGCTGTCCCTGCAAATTACCTCTCACCTATGTCTTTATGAGAAGGTTTACCATACTCTATCAGAAGTTCTATTTACTTTATTCCAAGGAAGTACATCTACCTTTATATCTTCAGCACCAGTCACAGTAACTAATACAGACTAAGCATTCAGGAAGATTTCAAATAGATGTATAAGCATATTCAACTAAACTCTCATAGAATAGCTGAACTATTAATAAATTCATCCAGACTTTATTATTTTAAGGAAGAGACATAGCTCCTCATATTTATGTTCCTTTTGACACAGCAGTAGGTAAGGTAATTAAAATTTTTATTGACCCATATTACATTTTATGTTTATTTCTGGTGAGTATATTAACAAGTACTTCTTGTATCTGCCCAAAGAAATCTCATTTAACTGTCCTCATATTTGTAGATAAAGAGCAAGCATGGTTCATGGCAAATTGCATATGAGTAACAGATCTTTCAACTGCTTTATATATGTGTGATTCAAATCAACTGATAGCATTCCAAGTTGAGTGGCAGCACATCAGATATTAGCCAAATAATCTACTAGCAACCTTCAGAATAAAAGTCATGCAAGACAAAATTTGTAGTTTGATATTGCCACTAAAATAGTGCAAGTCCTTGAGGAAAAGTTATTTTCTAGAGGACGAACAGGAGGCAGATTGCAAGAAGGAGAATACCAAGCCCTTTGTGCCTGTTGAGGGCCTGGGCCCCCAGTCCCAATGCTCAGAGCAGTGGCCACTTTAGCTGCACAATTTCTGGCAAGTAATTTAGCTTTGCCTGTTTGAACCTCAGTGTTGGCATCAGAAGGGGATAATGGAACTTATAGACAAATGCTTGGCACTGAGGAAACTCCAACAGACGGTGTCCAGGGACCAAGAAAGTAGGAATGTTTCACATCAGGAAAGCTTAGAACTATTTATCCACTTCTTGCTAACCTATGCCTCAAAAAATAATTCTCATGCATCAGAAAGATAGACCGCTTCTCGGCAGGCTGAATAAGTGTAGGTATGCCAGTCCAATAAAGGTGCTCAGCACACTACTAAAGAGAATAAACACATATCTGAGAAGCAATAAACATTTTCAATTCACTGAATTTCAATGTCAATTAAATTACTACACAGCATTCATTTTACGGAGACATGCTGCCTAAAAGATAATTAAAAGTCTTTAAATATGGATGAAGTAGTTTCTCCTTCCCTAAGGAATTTATGCTCTATTAACTTGCATATCAGAAAACAGCAAGGAGACAGCATGGTATGTTCTTAAGGCTCCTGAAGGTCCAAAAGTCTTGCAGTGGTCTTAGTCCCTTCTTCCTCTTTCCCTCCTTCTCTGTCCCCTCTCCTCTGGATCACTCTCTCTCTCTTCCTGTCTTTCTTAGTAACGTGTTCTCCAGCAGGCAGTATGTTCATAGTAAACAGATGGCGCCCATGCTTTGCAGACTTACAAGTCCATCACCACCTCCAGGACTTGTGAGTACTGCTCTGATGAGCCCTTACCTGGGCTATAGAAAGCACTTTTTATTTTCAGCACTGGGAGTTGAACCTAGGAGCATTCTACCACCCAGCTATACCCCACCTCCTCCTTATTTTTTTTTTATTTTGAAATAAGGTCTTGCTAAGTTGCTGAGGCTGGCCTCAAACCTGCAATCCTCTCAACTGGGGCCTCCCAAGTGCTGGTATTACAGGCATGTGTCACTGCATCCAGTAACTCCTTTTTTTTTAAAGTCCAAACAACTGTTAAACCTTCCTGGTATGTGTGTTTGTGTGTAGCATATAAATGTGTCTATACTTAATTTAAAGAAAGCCAAACAAATTAAGAATAATGTTGATATTTACATGGAAGTCTGTATGTCAAAGGGAGCTACTAGACAGAGCAGAGGGGCAGATTAACCTATGACTTCAAGGTACTAAATAATCAGCCCTTGACGACTTGGTCAGCTTAATGTTAAAATTAGATCACTAATAATAGTGAGAACCAGGAGGCTGGGCAGAACAAGCCCATTCTGGGGTTTCACAAAGACACAGCCACTCCCGGAATCTCTGCAGCCATGAAAACCTCAGGCAATTACAATTATGCATTGTTTCCTTCTCTCTGTAGTCTCCACTTTTTTTTTTATTCTTTCTCCTTGTTTGTTTCCCTAAAAAAGTCACAATCTCAAAAGTCAAAATTCTAGCCAAGGTTGTCGATGTGAAATAATGAAGAAAAAAAAAAAAACAGGAAGCCAAGGGAATGTTTTAATAATTCAATGATAGGAGTAGACATTTTGGGGGAAAATGTAAGGAGTTGGAACAAGTGCAAATGAAACATTGGAAGTGATAAAGAACAGATGATCTTTCTCTCCCAAGTTTACATAAAGGCACGATCCCGTGAACGCTTATGAAAACCGTGCCTCAGGAAATCATCTAGAGAATGGGGCATATCGGTTTTTTAATTGAACATTTTGCTTTGCTTTTTGTTTAATTTTAGCAAAACGTGCATAAGATGAAACTATTTGAACTATTTTTCGATGTAGAGTTCCGTGGCCTTAAGTACGTTCACTGCTGAGTGAGCAGCACCTTCTCCATCTCCAGGAATTTCCCATTGCTCCAAGCTGACGCCCCATTCCCATCAAATAGCAGCACCTTTTCCCTCCCCCAGCCCCAGATGGTCACCATGCCTTCTATCTCTATGAATATGACTCTTTCATGGCCTCTAAAATAAGGCTTTATTACAACATTTTATGAAGTCTTCTTCCTGGATAGGATTATGCTAGGATTGATAACAAGATTCCCCATTTGCCTGGGTACTCTATTAAACTGAAAGGTGAATGGAGCTTTTATGTGAAAAGGGAAATGGATGGTATAAACTATACTGATCCAAATTTTCAGATAATGAAAAAATGAAATAACTGGAACAAAATTGTTTCCACACTGTTGTGGGGAAGGCAGGATTCCCCAGTGGAGTATCTTCAAGGCTTGAAGTTGAGAAATTCCTCATTGAATTCCCATAGCGCCTCCGTTTAACCACTACTAGGTGCTAGGATATTTTTTTTCTTTTGGTACTAGGGAATGAACCCAGAGGTATTCTACCTCCGAGCTACACCCCAGTCCCTTTTTATTTATTTTTTTTATTTTGAAACAGGGTCTCGCTAAATTGCGGAGGCTGCCCTGTAGTCTGCAATCCTCCTGTCTCAGCCTCTCAAGTCCTGGGATTACAAGCATATACCACTGCGCCTGGCTCACTGCTGGAATTCTAAATGGTAATTTTCTCTTTGTTTCTGCACAGAGAGAGCAACAACAGAAGAAAGGGGAGTTCCTCAGCACTCACTCAGGCAGGCTCTAGAGCCCTTTCAGGGGGATGCCTCTCCAGGGGGAGAGAGAAGAGCCTGTAGGGACTGAATACTAAATGAGATGCAAATCCTTGCGAATCCTGTGAGTCTGCTGCTTTGCAGAGTGATGGAGACAAATGAGACCTTCACAGAAGCCATGGAATATGCACATCATAAACAAGCCCAGTCCCTTTTCTGTTTGGGATTTTCCTTTCTTTCCCCAATGAACCACCAGCTTAAGACCACTTCATAAATGACTGGCCACATAGGTTTTGGAGGGCAGGATGTCTTCCCAAGCAGACATTTCGATTTCATGTTACATTACATATTGTTTGGTCTAGTTTTGTGGAGGCTCACTCTAGTCTCTCATGCTTACCCATACGATAATAATCTTTATACATCATTTTTCAAAGCAAAATGTGTAGTCTAGTTTACATAATTCTATATTTTGAGAGATAAAATTCAAGTTCCTAATGTAAAATTCCTTTTCAAAAGTGTATGTAAGCAACCCGAAGACAAGGTTAGGCAGTCAATATATACATTACCAAAAAGTTTTTGCCGCCAGGCATGGTGGGGCATGCCTGAATTACCAGTACTTTAGAAGCTGAGACAGGAGGATTGCAGGTTCAAGATCAATCTCAGAAACTTAGAGAGACCCTGTTTCAAAATAAAAGGTAAAAAGACTAGAAGTGTAGCTTGAAGGTAGAAAGCCCCTGGGTTCCCTCCTCAGCACAAAAAAAAAAAGTGTTTGCTTTGAACTAAATAAAAATAATATAAAGATCTGTGTAAAGGAATAATACTGAGATGGCTCAGCAGATTTTTAAATTTTTTCTTACTTTAGGCAAAGACAAACTAAATTTGTCTTAGCTGTAAATGCCAATATTATAACTCCAAATCCATTAATCTAGACAATTCATAGAAGCCATGTTATTCTAATACTACTTGGTGCCCTCATATTTAAAGATTGCATTGCTGCATTTAAGAGACATTGAGAGACTGGTGGTCCAAGATGGAGACTAAGGGAGACACCACGTTACGATCTCTCTGAGACTTTCAGTTGCCATGAAAGCAACTTCTCGACAGGAGAATAAAAGCAACAAAAACTTGAACTAAACAATGAAAAATTTGAAACATGATGAAATCAAAGCCAGAAGACAAAACAGAGGAAAGTAAAAAGCGCCAAGCGCCTTACCTGAGGAAAAACCGCGGCGCCATCTTGGCCGGACTGCGCCAGCTGCTACTGGCAGCTACCAGCATTGTGGATTCCACACAAGACCAATGGGGACGCCAGTGACCTGTTGTGAGTCCAGCAGCTGCAGAACAGCAGAGTGAAGGCGAGCAGCGACTCCTCCACGTGCGACACAGACCCGAACTGCGGCATCGGCGGAAGCAGCAGCGGCGCCATCTTGGTCAGATCGCGCCAGCGTCTGCCGGCATTGCGGCTTCTGCAGGCCACCGACAAAGAAGCCAGGGAGCTCTTCTAGAACCAGCACTGCAGAGCAGCAGCGACAAAAGCGAGCAGCAGTTTGATCCACGCTCGGCAGAGTCCCCAGTGCGCGGAGGCCTGACCAGAACCTGCGGCAGTGGCTGAGCCCACCTCCTTCCCAGAGATTAGGAGTAGCGCTCAACGAGACCGGAAGTCAACGAGCTGCCCCAGGGGAGACCACCCAGCGCGGCCACAGGGACTCACGGGGTCTGAGACTGTACAGATTGCCCTGACGGAGGTGGGAGTGGGGTCTGCTGTGGGACACGGTAGACACGTGGATAAGCTGACAGTCCCTGGTGACATATGGGTGGGACAGACTTGCAGCCCGCGGGTCGCAGCACCCTTATAGAGTCCCTGGGGATTGCCACAGAAAAATTAGACCAAACCAGCCTTCTCTGGATAACATGGAGTTCCGTGTTTGCACAGAATCGGGCCAAAGCGACATCTGCCAGTTTTGTAGGCAAAGAGAGACACAAGCCTGGGGCCCCCTGTTGGTGACACCTGCCATAGATGTAGACAGAGAGACATAGGGACAGCCCAAGTAGAGAATGCTGAGACCCATGCTTGCAGTGAGAGGTGCAATAGTGGCACTGGTCACCTGCACAGGCAGTGAGAGGCACCAGACAAGAGTCCCAATCACTGAAGGAGACCAAGAATTGCGCCTGCAAATGGACATTATACTGAGCAAGTGAGAATAACCATTCAGTAAAGGCTATTCACCTTTAAGGCTCACCTAGTACCAACTATCTACCTCCAGGATAAGAAACTATAAAGGAAGAGAGATTAGACACAGGAAACCTACAGAGTGAGAGAGAGAGAAAGCTACCAAAAGCAACAAAGGTATAAACATAAAAAACCTGAAATCATGAAAAGGAAGAATAGCAAAGAAACAATGAGCTCCCACAACCCCAAAACAACAGAACCCGCCAACACAGAAGTGCCAAGATTGCCAGAAGAACAATTCAGAACTTTAATAGTAGAAATTATACAGGATTTCTGAAAAGAATTCAGAGAGAGCCTGAAAGCAATGAAGGATCAAATAAACAAAGAATCTGACATCGTGAACAGGAATCAAAAAGAAGCTCTGAAGGGAGTAAAGGATGCAATAATTGAAATGAAGGCATCAATACAGACCATCAACAATAGACTAGACCATGTGGAAAACAGAATCTCACTCTTAGAAGATGACCTCTCCAAAAATGAATGCATAGTATATAAATTAGAAAAAAACAATTCAAAAGCATGAATTGGACATTGAAGAGATCTCAACCAGTCCTAAAAGAGCAAACCTAAGAATAATAGGCATAGAAGAGGGAATAGAAGCTGAAACCAAAGGAATCAATAATCTATTCAGAGAAGTAATATTAGAAAATTTTCCAAACATAGACAAAGAGGTCAACACACAGGTACAGGAAACACATAGGACCCCTAATAGACAAGATCAGAGAAAAGGTTCACCACGCCACATAATAATCAAACTGACTAATGTAGAGGCCAAGGAGTGAATCTTAAAGGCAGCAAGAGTAAAAGACCAAGTAACATTCAGAGGCAAACCAATAAGAATCACTCCACACCTTCCAAACCAAGTCATGAAAGCCAGGAGGGCCTGGAGTGACATAATCCACACTCTGGAAGAAAACAACTTCCAGCCAAGATTTATCTACCCAGCAAAGATATCTATCAAATTTGATGGGGAAATAAAAACCTTCCATGACAAACAGAAGCTGAAAGACTTTATGTCTTCCAAACCAGCACTAGAGAAAATACTCAAAGAGATTAATTACAGGGAAGAAATATAAAGAAACACCAGAGCCAGATTATATTGACCAAAATATAATCAACCTGGTGGACAACAAAGAAAATGACGTTGGTGTGGGGCTAATTAGGATTACAATCCAGGAAAAACACAGATTTAAGCAGTTTTGAAAATGTGCTCTGAAGCCAGCCAGAGTGGTGCAGGTCTGTAATCCCAGTACTTTGGAGGCTGAGACAGGAGACTCTCAGCAACTTAGAAAGACTTCTTTCAAAATAAAATAATAAGAAGGGTCAGGATGTGGTTCTGAGGTAGAATGCCCCTGGGTTCAATCTCAAGTACTGAAAAGAAAGAGAAAAAAAGAAAGAAGAAAGAAAGAGAGAAAGAAAGAAAAGGGAAGGAAAGAAAAGGAAAGGAAGGAAGAGAAGAAAACACACTCTGATGTTTCACAAAATGATAGTTTATGTGCAGCTTTAATCCACAGCAGGGTTGGGGATTGCATTGTGTTTTATTAGTCAGGAATTATGGTCAGCACTGGCATAAACTGCTATGTTTTATATGAAAAGGATCAGGTGTGCTCTAAGCCTGTGGGTAGTTTGGGGGAAGGTCCCTTGTACAGAAGGTCAGAAGAGATTAACAATGTTTAGACAGTTAACCCCCAGGAAGGGGGCCTTTTTAAGCCCAGTTCACAAGACTAGCAGTGACCCCATGACTCCAACTTCAGTGCCTCTACCCACACTACTCCATTGTGAGCTCTACTTCACTGGAAAGTAGTTGTCCCCAAACATGCAGGAAATGTGTGTTTAATGGAAGGGTGAAGGAATAAAATAAGCAACTGTCACTAGGAGCTGCTCCAAGACAAACAGCTTCAGGATACCCTGGGGTAATGTCCATGCCATAGAAGCTCTTCTTACACATACTTAGCTTGGTTATTAAGATTGTTGAACCTATGTTGCTACTACCACAACTTCAGAGGACGGGGAAAGTCACCGAACAATTGGCTCTGTATGCATCTCAGTTCGTAATGAAATCTCTGGGCTGCATATGAAGGGGAGAAAATATAATTTCTTTTTTCAACCCCCATAGTTTCTTACCCAGAGAGATTCCTGTTAACAAAAGGCAGATTAACAGAGAAAACCAAACAATTTTAATAACATATGCATGTCTGTCACAGGAGACAGAGGCAATTTTATCTGAAAAATAACACTCCCCCAAAGCAGTAGCTGGAACTCTGTCTTCAAAGGTATTTTAACAAAGAGCAATAAATCCTAGAGGGACAAAAAAAGGAGCCTGACTTGCAGGCTTGGAGGCAAGGTGGTGAACTTCCCCAGCTCCCAGCTAGGGCTAGGCTGGCTCTGACTCCAAGCTGATAAACAGCTGTCTGCACTAAGGGAGGATTTACAGCTCTGGCTTCAGGCAGGGAGGGGAGCAGAGGGGAGCGGAAAGACCTTTTGTCTGTGTGAATCTCTGTCATGCCATCAGGCAAACAGAAAGAAAGTCCCCTGCATTTCAGCTGGTTTGAGCACAACAAGGCTTTTTTTTTTTTTTTTTGTACTGGAGATTGAACAGAGAGGCATTCTGCCTTAGAGCTACAACCACAGGCCTATTTTATGAATTTATTTATGTATTTTTTTAAATTTGAAACAGGGTCTCAGTAAGTTGCTCAGGGACCTCCCTAAGTTGCTGAAACTGACCTCAAACCTACAATCCTCCTGTCTCAGCCTCCCAAGTACCAGTATTGCATGTGTGTACCACCACGCACAGCTAATGCATTCATTTATTTATTTTGTTATTTACTTTTTGGTGCTGGGGATTGAACCCAGGGGCATTCTACCTTTTATCTACACCCTTAGCCTTTTTTATTTGTTTTGTTTAGAAACAGGGTCTCCCTAAATTACTGAGCTAAGTTGCTGAGGCTGGCCTTGAACCTGGGATCCTCTTGTCTCGGCCTCCCAAGTACTGGGACTGTAGGTGTGAGCCACCATGCCTGGCACATATTTGCAGTGCTAGGTGCTTGGAATCAAATTCAGGCCTTTTGCACATGGTAGGAAAGTGCTCTATGTTATGAGCAGACTTAGATTGTGGAAAACAACCAAAACACGGTCTCAGTCATTTCAAGAATGTTTATTGTAATCGTGACCATGACAGGTTATTTATTTTTTAACACTCCATGCAAACTCTATACAACTTATGCTATTTTAGGGCAGAGAGAGAGAGAGAGAGAGAGAGGAGGAGAGAGAGAGAGAAAGAGAGAGAGAGAGAGAGAAATTAATACAACCTGGAAAGCAGGGTGGGTAGTGAAACAGGGGCGTCTCTTCTGATGGGGTTCTTGTCCAGTGGACTTCAATGAATGAAGTCCAAGGACTAACAAAGGCTATAGAAATATCAAAGTTTAAGCCGGGCGTGGTGGCGCACGCTTGTAATCCCAGTACTTGGGAGACGGAGACCGGAGGATCCGGGTTCGCGGCCAGCCTCAGCTACTTAGTGAGGCCCTCTGCAACTTCGTGAGACCCGGTTTTAAAATAAAGGATAAAAAATAGGGCCTGGGGTGTAGCTTGGAGGTAGAACGCCCCTGGGTTCAATCCCCAGTACTGCAAAAAAAAAAAAAAAAGAAATATCAAAGTTTATTATAAGTCAGGGAAAGATAGAAGGCAAAAACAGCTTCCCTGCCCCTATATGGGGGAGAGGGGTCTCCCGAAAGAGAGTAACCACTGAAGCTCTTGGAAAGTGGGTTTTTAAACCTTACTGAGGTTCCCCATCTGCTTTCTTATGATTGGTCAGAATTGAGTTTGGGGGAACCAATGTCTTTTGTACAATCTGGATCCTTAGTTTGAATTGTTGTCTTGTGGGCTGATAGGCCTGGTCTTCTGGTGCCTGCTGGTCTCTTACCTCCCTGCTCACCTCCCCCCAACTCACAGAAGGTGATACAGATGGCCTTTTTATTTTTATTTTTATTTTTTTGCAGTACTGGGGATTGAACCCAGGGGCGTTTTACCTCCAAGCTATACCCCCGGCCCTATTTTTTATACTTTATTTTGAAACCGGGTCTCATGAAGTTGAGGAGGGTCTCACTAAGTAGCTGAGGCTGGCTGCGAACCCAGATCCTCTGGTCTCCACCTTCCAAGTACTAGGATTACAAGCGTGTGCCACCACATCCAGCTCACAGATGGCCTTTTAAATTTATCCTGTTCCCATGTCCTCTACCTTGCCTCATGTCACCCCTCTGATGAAGTGACCCTAACTACTGTTAGGGAATTGGGGTGATAATCACTCCAACTGTTTCAAGTTGGTAGGGGGTGTTGTTGCAGTATTACAGTCAGGGTCTCATGGGGGTGGGTGATCCAGAGGACCGTGGAAGAAGAAATCATTTATTTGCGATTTTGTTCTCCTAACCATCTATTCCTAGATATCTTGCCATAATGGTTTTTCCATAACTCTTTACCTTGGACAATCCTCCTGTTAACATTTAAAATTGGAGGCCAGGTAGCAACCCATTTGTAATAGACTAGAAGTCATTATATATAACATTGTGAAAAGTCCTTGTGGCACAAACCTGAAATAAACCAAGCATGTTGTTTATAACTTAGCTTAAGCAAGTTTTTTTGTCTGTAGAATTTTTAATCAGACTAAGATCTCCCAGGAATTTACAGAAATGGGAATCTCCACTTTTCGTGGTATCTGATGGTCCTGGACCTGTAACACCTCAAGAGCAACAGGTTGAACTTTACAACATCCTATAAGGACTTAACCGGAGGGAGATCTGGGGTACTGGTGTCATTTTTTTGTGAGTTTAAAGGTAGAAGAATTATATAAAAGGCTTTAGTATAGCTCCTTTTTCCTTGCCCCTGAAATAGCACATTTGCCTCTAGTTATACTGTTCCGCTGGGTGTTCAAGACCAAGCAGATGTCTCTATGTTGGGCAAACAAAAGTTTTTTTAACATTATTTTGCTATTAAAGCCAGGCAAGGCTCCTCAGGGTTACTCTTAGGGACTTGGTGAAGGGTTACCTCTATGAGTTGTGCCATCTGCCCGGATGGCTCTTGGTCTTGCTGACCATTTGACTTTCCTTGAAGCATAGAGGATATTTTCCTCTCTGATGACTCTCCTTTTTGCAGAGTATGTGCTGGAGGCTCCCAATCTCTGGGGCCTTCATGATTTCCCTGTTTCGGGAGATCAGATGACTCACCGGAGTTGCAGGGGCCTTAGTGAGGTCTTTTTCTGGGTCATATTTGGCCCTGGAAGGCTAGGGCCAAAATATTGGCTGCTTTTTCCATAGCCCTTTTTATTTCCTTATTGTTCTTTAAGTCTCAATTGTTGAACACCCAGAAGGTCAGTTTCACAAATCCTTTTAAGCTGTCTCGCAGGTGATGGCTATTATCTCAAAACATTGGGTGTTGTATTTTTGTTAAATGTTATCAAACAAGAGTTAATAGTCTTATAAGAAAAACATAAACAGAATTATCAGGAACAAAACAAATCCCATTTCTATCTTTGTATAAAGAAGATGATCATAATGCAATTAGGAACATATAAATGTAAACCTGGAAAGGCTATCACTATTCCATTTTGTTTAGATGTCATAAGCTTAGTAAAGTGTTTTCTTACACTTTGTATTTTAGAAGTCCTGTACATTTTGGGAGCATAAATATTTAAATATTATTGTCAATAGACAGCAGAAAATTATCTTAATAAAATGTAGAACTTTTGCTCTCTAGGCTTGTTTTTATAAAATTTTACCAGAAGTAGATGAATATCTTTTGTTTTTTTTTTTTTTGCGGCACTGGGAATTGAACCCAGGGGCATTCTACCTCTGAGCTACACCCCCAGCCCTATTTTATTTTTATTTTGAAACTGGATCTCACTAGGTTGATGAGAGCCTTACTATTTGCTGAGACTGTCCTCGAACCTGTGATCCTCCTCTCTCAGCCTCCTAAGTACTAGGATTACAGGCATGCACCACCACACCTGACTGTGTAGATCAAAATCTTAAGAAAACCAAGTTGTTTTAAACAGAATCAATGCATTTAATGTGACTTTTATAAAATCCTTTAAATAATTCCTTTTCATTATAACCAAATTCATCTGATTACAGCATTTCATTTTTTGGCAAAAAAAATATTTTGCATTTTTGAGCCCAAGTTTTTTTCTGATAAATTCACCTTGTTATTCATGCTTAGTTAAGTATATTTTTGCTCTGATTTGTTTTTGTTTTGTCTAACTAGAAGCTTTTTGGCCCTTCTTTGGGTTTCTCTCTCTCTCTCTCTCTCTCTCTCTCTCTCTTTCTCCCTCTCTCTCTCTCTCTTTCTC